>VTPC01000762.1:17361-43911 GCA_011009095.1 Ignelater luminosus | reverse complement strand
TGGTGTATCCAAGTTTCATCTACAGTAATTAATCGGCGCCAAAACTCGGATTTATTTCGCCTAAACTGCGCCAAAAGAGCGTTGGAAATATTCATTCGAACACGTTTTTGGTCTAACGTGAGCAAACGCGGCACCCAACGCGCGGACAGCTTTCTCATGCCTCAATGTTGATTTAATATGTGACAAACACGTTCTTTTGACATGTTAATAACCTCTGCTATCTCTCTCACTTTAATTCGGCGGTCGTCTAGCACCATTTGGTGAACTTTGGCGATGTTTTCGTCGGTAGTTGCAGTTTTTGGACGTCCCGAACGTTCATCGTCTCCCAAGCTCTTGCGGCCACGTTTAAATTCAGCAGCCCAAGATTTCACTGTGGTAAATGATGGTGCAGAGTCCCCATACACAGAATCCAACTCATCTTGTATTTGCGAAGGCGTATTGCCTTTCAAAAACAAATATTTAATGACAGCTCGATACTCGATTTTGTCCATTTTCACAAAAAAACTCACATCAACTCACTCAAACGACTGTTACATAAAAACTGCGCATCCAAAATGGCTGAAACTTTGGTGAGTAACTGTCAACAGATGAACAACGAAATTCAGTAGCTTTTATTTACGAGTGCTGCCATCTTCACGTTGAGGTCGGAAACTTTTCAGACCACCCTCGTATATAACTGATATACGGTATTGGCGCCTAGAGTAGTAGAATATAGTCACTGGAGTTGGTTTTTTGTATCATACGAAAAGAAAAAAAGTTTTTGACCTATCCTAGAAGGAAATTACATGCATATGTGTAAAGCGACATTATTGCATTCAGCAAAATCTCCCTTCAAGTCCGTTTATTTTTTTACAGAACAGCAAGTCAGTTTTGCTCCAAAGTTTTATTAACAAAGAACAGTAATTTTGTTCTCCCGGCACTAACTTTTTTAGTTAAGTAATCAGTGAGAGATATCCCATCTTCATCCCAGAGAATAAAGGCGAAAACTTTTCTGACTAAGGAAATCTTAATAGATAAATCCAAGCTTCATTCTTCCACATTACAGCCCATCTTCCAAGTGACTAGAGATCATTCTGGATATTCCCACCTTTATTGCTTTTCATCGGCATTTAGCTTGTTGATATTTCTCTCATACCCTATTCATTATGAATGATGTGAAAAACGCTTTCATATGAGGTGTCTACATCATCAAATAGGCTGATATTTCAATTGTTCATAGAAAGACAATCAGCTTGATCTGTCATTTAATTTGCTTTTGATAACCGTTGATGCACTTGTAGTTCGTGATTTTTCAATTGTGGAGAAAAATGAACTTAGAGCTGTCATTAAATTTTTTATTTGGAGGACAAAACAATCACAGAAGTTAAAGCCAGATTGGATTCTGTTCTTGGCGACTCTTCACCATCGTTTTTCACCGTAAGCTTTTGGATGTCTGAATTCAAACGTGGACGTACCCACACAATTGACAAAACTCGTTCAGGTCGCCCAAAATCTGCGACTACTCCAGAAATCATTGATAAGATCCATCATATGGTGTTAGACAATCGTCGAATAAAAGTTCCTAAAATATTTGAGACTGTGGGCATCTCGTATGAACGAGTTGTCAATATATTGCACCAAGAGTTGCAATTTAAAAACTTTTAGCAAGATGAATCTCTCACTCCAGAATAAAAACGCATTCGTGCTCGAACTTCAGCTGATTGTCTACAGTTGTTTAGAAAAGACCCAGTTGATTTTATTAAAAGATTTGTGATTATGAACGAAGCTGATTCATCATTATATCCCAGAAACCAAACAACAGTCAAAACAGGAAGAATCCGTCCCAAAGAAGGCAAAAACAGTTCAGTCGACTAAAAAAGAAATGACTTCTGTTTTTTGGGATGCTAAGGGCATTTTACTTATTGACTATCTGGAGAAAGGAAAAACCATAACGGGCCAATATTACTCAACACTTTTTGAACAACTAAATGCAGCAATTCGTGAAAAACTCCCCGGAATGTCAAAGAAGAAAAATCTTGTTTCATGAAGACAATGCACTAGTCCATGCAAGTGCAATTGCTCAACAACAAAAACCGAGTTAAAGCTCGAAATCGTCTGCCATCCTCCCCTACTCGCCCAATTTGGCTCTGTCAGATTTTCATTTGCTCCCCAACTGAAAAGATTTCTACCTGGAAAGAAATTCAGGTCCAATAAAGAAGCCAGAATTACAGAGTAATTATGTAGAAAAATAAAATATATCTTCTGTTGAAATTTATTTGTTTCCACTTTCATTTCGGAAATTTTTTAATGCAGCCTCGTATCTTACAAAATTAAGTCATGGACAGCAACGATGTTTTCGGATGTTGACGCAGAAATCTTCCATCATTCTGATCGTCTTTATTTTTTGTATTGTAGGATAGAAAAAAATGTTGATATGGTAATGTCTTCAACATGTCATCGTAAATTTCTTTACCAATGAATCCCTTCAACAACAGGCACTTGACCATTGAATGGTACTCATTTCTGTCAGAACAGTTCGAGAACGACTGGACGTTTTGATTTCAAGGTTTATACTTGCTTGGTAAAATGGTGACGGCATCTGCTTTTGTTTTTCGAAATGACCAAGCGGTCAACTACGTATTTATCAATAACTTCTCGTACATAACAACACAATAGTATTGCCTTTAACCGTTTTGGTCTAAGACATTAATGTTCATTGCATGTTTTTTAAGCAAATTAGTTTCTGATTTTTCTTGATTTATAACTTAGTAGGTAGTTGTGGAAGGAAACAAACTAGTAATATCTGCATTTAGAATGAAGATTTGTAAATTGGAAAGAATTTTGATGGTAGCAGAGGGAAATCTTATTGTGCAAAGTCTGAAACTGAAAGTTTTACTTGTTGTATGATAAGTCTGTTACGGACTCAGTACGGTAAGTTCTCTATTAATGAGGGTAGTACAAAGATCTTTAAGTCTGTTGTATGTGCAGACCGTACACCATGGTCAGATCTGAAGCAGAAACAAGAATCGAAGGAAATACTTAAGCAAAGAAAAGAGAAGGGCCATGCAGATTCAGTAAAGCCTGTAACTAAACGCCCAGAGCAGTGTTTCTCAGCTGTGTACTACCAAACAAAGTAAGATTAACACCTAGATTATAAGAAATATACCTAATACAATTAGGTCAATATCTTTTGTTTTGATATCGTCATTATGGATATACTTCTTGTCGGAAGTCGCAAAATTTAAAGCAGGTATCATTCAAATGCATTTTGGTAAAAATTGTAAAATTTGCAAAAGATATAGACAGAAATTATAGAAACTATCAAGCTTCAAAAATGGGCAATCTGCGCAATTTTTTGAGAATTTTCATAGGGATAGCTTCTTGGTCCTCTACTGACGATGAATATGATTATGGGCTCGTAGAAGAGAAAAATAATATCAATCACAGCAGTGAATAGAATTATATAGCAAAATAATAAACGAAGTCTGATCTTTATTTACCAAAACTCTTTAGATGGTAATCTGCAGATCTTAAAAGACTTTTCTCTGAATAAAGAATCTTTAGATAAATTCCAAAGAGAAGTTTACAAACCAGTCGCCGGTTGTTTTGGCGCAATCTTTACTTCTTCAGTTTGGACAAATTGAGCACTGGTTAATAGACTCTTGGTAGGAGTTAAAATTAATCTATTCACTGTGAAAAAGTATAAGTAATTAAATTAACAGTGTGTAGATTAGCCATACGGAAATTGTTAACTTGACCAATCAGATTGTCATTTAAACAATGTTGTTGGATATTTGACTAGTCAGATGCAATACAACATGGTTAAAATGACAACTTGATTAGCCAGCCTGACAAGCTAATTGGTCAAGTTAACGATTTCGTATGACTGTGTCTATTTTAACCATACTGTTTTCACAGTAAAATTAAGAAATTTTAGTGCTTGTTGCCCCAAATATCCTTTCCTCACTTTTAAAAATCTTCACAACAAAGCTTTGCAGATTTGCCAAAACAAAACAAAATAACCGAATTTTGATCTACACTTCCTATTGTTTTCCATCTTGTCATGTCCGATGTTTTTCGTATTTTGTCGAAATTTATTCTTATTTGGGAAGAATTTGTTTCATAAATTTTTTGCGTTACAATTGGAGTCTTGGTGAACTTTAATTAAATCATTTTTTTGTTAGTGTTTTCTGCTTTATTTGTATTTCTTCGGTACAAATTCATTCATAATATTTTTTAGGTTTCTTATAACTCATTTCTCATGGTAAAACGAACTAAGAGAATTCAATAATTCCATACTCTTTTACTGCTTAACAAGACAAACGAGTTTTTTCGAGTGATCTATGTTTCTGTACTACAAAAAAATGTTTCAACGTTCTTTTGGATCTCCTTTACCACGAGCACATCTGTTTGAGTACTTTTACATCTCAATGCAAAATCGCTTTGGAAGGAACTTTTGGCTGAAATAATACCTGTCATATTTATTTATTCTTCAAACCTAAACAAAGACCAAGTTTTATTTAACAGTATCCAATAATGGTTGTTTACTGAAATCAACCCCGTATATGGTATAAGAAGAAAGTTGCATTTTTATATATTGTCCTGTTCACCCGCAATCTCTTTACTGCAATAATTTATCTCGAGAATGTTTTATTTTCTTTTAATGCCGCATTATAACCTCAAACCCCATCTTAGCACGAAAGAAAGTTTAGTATCTTATAATATTGTTCTGAAGTGTAAGCTCAATATTTTAACTCTTTCTTAAAAAATTTTGTTTTGGTTTTTATAACAAACGAAGTCGTTAATTAAAACTTCAGTAGAAAAGTTGTCGATTTTGAGCAAAAATTTAGTTGAAAAAGTCTGTATATTTCAGAAACGATCTGAAGTTTTTATGTTGTTTTGTACCGCGAGTGCGCCATAAAAGAAAAATTCCATTCCTCGGCAATTCTTTTGACCGCGGAAATCATTTCTAGGCGAGGCGATTTATTATTTAAACTCGGAAAAGCTTTCAGAGAAAGAAGTAGGGCGGTAAGTTTATGCGAAGTGTGAAAATTCCGGGTTACAGCCGGGCTGAGAATGGCTCGCGCTTGCATAATGTAACAATTTTAACGCCGCAAAAGCGACACCACTTAAAATGAAGTTTAAAAGAATGCAAATTCGACTGGATATCCTGATATGTTGGAGGATATTCGTAGAAGATTGTTTCCTACCATATTCAACCTTTTTAATGTATAATTCGTGTAGAAATTCTGATTTTTTTTAAATTATACCTAATTATAGATATGTTTTTAACGTTATCTAAACGTTTTTCGTAAACCATTCTGGTTGTTGGCTAAGATATATCGTAGCGATAAGGATTTGAGAATGTCTTCGATATTTAAGTCGCCGTATAAAAATACCAATTTAAATGAAAAGTCTTGGTTAGGAAAAATTGATAGGCAATGCGTTTAACCAACGACGTTGAATAAGCGGCGTTCCATATTTCTGAATTTGTTAAAATGGCCATTAATGACAGGTTATTTGTCGGTTCAATAATGATGGGTGCGATGAGATATAAGAATCGTTATTCGAAAATAGTCTTGGAGATTTCAAATTAATCACTGAAAGGGTTAATCTATAAAAAATATATTTACGAATAATAATGCCATTACGTTTAAATTAACATAAATATTGGGGAAAACTTTTGTTTTGTGAAAGAAAGGCGATTTTTATTATTTAAATACTTAACAATGGGTCCTTATTATTAAAAACAGTGGCGCCGTCGGTAGCACCTTGACGAATTCCCAAATAACCTCAAAACGAATGCACAAAAGAAACCAAATAGTAATAGAAATTTTTCTGTAAATAAAATACGATTTTATATCTATTATAGAAAGCAATTGGTTTCTTTTGATCGAGACCGCAAAGAAGAATACAAACAATGAATAAGCGAAAACATTCTTATTAGTTCTCTTATAGAATCGATTTGAAAAAGGTCTTCATATTGACGTCGGTATAATATTTGTAATAAAATCAAGAATCGATCACAATAATAGATAAATAATTCTATCAAGACAAACTGTGAAATGTTTTCAAACCAATTTTGGGAATTAGAACCGAAATTAAATTTTGTTCAATAAGTGAATCCACCTTCAAAGAGAAATCTTGGAAGGAAAACGGTTGTTGGATTATTAGTAAATAACTAATAACAATGGATACGAACTGGAGTTCCGTCCAACCTGAGACCAAAATCGATTATTAAAAATATTAATCTCGTAGCTGTCAGTTTTTAGAACACGAGTACAGATGGTTTTGTTACATTATGTTCGTATTTAATTGCTGTTTTTTAAGACGCAAGTCTTGTACGAATTTTTATATTAAAACCGCTACAAAGGATTTTTAAGCAATAATTATCTTTAGATTATAAATTAAAACAGACCGATAAATCAAGAAGAAAATTATTAAACAAGTGTATTCTAGAAGAATTTAAAGAAAGACACGAAAGGTTTGTTAAAAGTAGTTAATGCCGCCTACACACTAACCTCAAAATATTACAAAGCTTAAAGTTAGTTAAGAAAAATGCAGTTATTAAGATAACGAGGAACAAGATACGAACATCAAGCTGGTATCCAGTGATTTTCTTTTGTTTTACTTTATTTCGTAAGATATTGTTACCTTACTTGCTTCAATACCTTATTTATATTGTACAGGGTGTTAGTAAATGATACCGAGAAACTGATAGAATAAATTTCTGGTAACTAGATAAGTATTTTTTTCAAACAGAACCTATGGTCGTTTTCACCATGAAGTAATAGGTCCTTAAAGTTGCGTGCAAACGCATTTACTTCCTGCTATATCGTCGTTATTTGTCAAAATGTCAAACATTCTTATTAAGAAAGATTGTAGGGAATTGGTTTCTGGCTGTTTTACAACTCTTCTAATAATACAAAGTTTCTTTTTATTTTTCTTCCAATGCTACGTATTTCACTTAGAGAATACACCCTGTCAACTGGAAGTAAGTTCAGAATATTTTTTAAATATTGCTGCATTTAGTAGTTTAACTGCTATGCTGTAGAATACACGATTTAAGATTCTCTGTGATTGCAGAAACGTTTGGAAATATTTTAGTTATTGTAAAATAAAACAGATAGAGATCGGTCAAACCACACCTGTATTTGGAGATATCGAACAAAACGCTCTCTTTTTAGTCCTGACGGAGTGCAAAACAAAGAAACAAAAGCAAATCAAATAAAACTTGCACAAAACTGAACCGAATGTATTTATTCTATAAATGTCTAAAGTGTCTAATCGTTTAGACATAACTGCCATTTTTTGTTTTTGATTTGCAATTTCTTTACTTAAGTTTTTGTATCATAACCTCCACACTACAGGTGCCAAATGTCATCTTTTTCTAGCTTTTATGGTTGTTTTCACGCTACGTTTCTGTTATGCTTATTTAGACCCACTTTCTCCTGTCGACTCCAAAACGATGAAAAGTTTATGTTGATACCTTTTGTTCATAGATGCACTGTATAAATGAATACACCAGACGGAGTTTCAATATCTCTCAAACACTCCCACCTCATTTACTTCAACTGCACGCTTATGGAATAAACTTTACTCTACAGCCAACTAAAGGCAACGCTTGGTAGCCACGAACTATCGTTTTTCTATCTACCCTTCATTATAAACTTCATGTAGCTTTTTTTTACCTATGCCTCCCGCCTTCTACCGAGGAGAGAAATGACTGTTCGAGAATTCTACTGGACTACTGTGGGATCGTATATCCAAAGATCGTCTAAATCGGCCTAGTAGTTTTTAAAACCTAGAAAACACGTATGGTCAAAAAGCGCTTGTTTTCCTGGCCTTGTTTTCTTAATAATATTATTAGGGGCGTAGAGGAACAGAAGCGTTGACGGAACGCCACTTCAGCTGCACCTGATTGCGGTAAGCATACGATTGTGTGTTTCCAACACTTCGTATGCACAATGGAAAGCTAGCCAAGGCTACGTACTGCCTATCAGACGCATTAAGATGCAGAGGAACCTATTTAGCTTACTCAGAGGGTCTGATCTTAAACTGTTTAGAGATGATTGGGAAAGGAAATCAAATTAAATAGAATACCTAAATTTTACAGAATTGACTTTTTTGTAGTGATGATGACTCTTTTAATTCTGAAAATGCTCAAGGGAAAACAAAATGGTGGAGGCCTCATATTCACTCAGAACAGTGATTTGAAAGTTCACTTCCCTTAACTGAGCATCAGTTAATTGTATATCCAAATGTAGTGTAAAACAGATTGGCAAAGGCATTTTAGACTTTATTCAGGGTGTTTCCAAAATACATGTTAAGGATTTAACTTTAAATGTCAATAACTCCTAAACGATGCCGAATTCAGCTAAACGTCATTAAGAAAGGATAACATGAAATGGTTTTTGTAATGCAGCGGGCCAAATTGAGACTAGCTCTCGAATGAACTGTCTGCTTCCACACAACTTTAACAAAGATGTGTGCCAGATAAGGATAGAATACAAACAAGTTGAAAGTAATAACTGATAAGAATAAAAAACAACATTTGATAATAGTATACCATTTGTTTTCAACCGTATCTCATTTTGGAAGGTTAGTAAGAAAGTGAATTATCATATTATGACCTCTAACTACATTATATATAATTGTCTTTTAATTAAATAATTTCTATGTAGTATTCAGGTTATATAATATCAGTTCCAGAACTTTACGAAATTTAAGTAATTTCTATACACATTCCTGTGTAGACAATAACAGTAAGGGCAATAAAAGGAGAGCATCTTCAATTATTCTTGTTACCAGATATTTTGACGGCGAGTGTTATTATCTTAAAAATTACTAGCAAAGATTAACAAAAACTAAATTGAAAATGCCTTCTGTCTTTGTTGTTATTGAGAATTATACTACTGCCATTGCCTAACCAAAGGAATTAGGTATCTATATTTATATTTCTAATCATAATCATAATCGATTAGATAATGAATAGAGTAGTAAATAAAAGAACTGGAATTACTTGAAAAGTGTTCGCCAAATTCGAATATTTCAAATATGTAGATGCAAGATCTTTTTACCCAATAAACCCTGTAGACCTGAGTCTAGGGCCCAATAATGAGGGGGCTGCTTAGATAAAGTCTAAACACAAACGAATTTGTATATTGCTGTTTAGAAAAGTCCAGAACAATCCTTTTGCGTAGATTTTAGTATTTTTATTAATTTTTTTTAAATTGTAGTTGCTAAATAACATAAGAGTATCTACTATTGCCATAAAGGCAAGTCTTCATTGTGTATTAATACAACAATAACAATAGAAATCACGATTTATACACCTAAATACATTATTACTATCCCAAGTCTTGCTGGACAAATACAGCGGACAAGACACGAACGAGGAAGCTCTACGTTGATTTGATCAGTAATTTTATCAGTATCTTGATGGACGACGAAACTTACACTTACACAAACTTCTTACCTAGAATCTTCCACCACAAAGAATCCAACCATGATTTCGATGGAGAAACAGTACAAACAAGTCATCAATGTTTCAGAAACGTGCCTTTTCTGGCAAAAAACTTTATATATGGCCGTAAGGCTAACTCTTATTATGAAAAGCATAATCAATTAAAATATTTACAAAAAGAAGTGTCTAGAAACACCAGTTAAGTAGTTTATGAAATCCCATGAAGGATCTGTTTTGGCAGGATAGGATTTGGCCTCAACTCGTTACAGCAGACGCGGATAAATGGTAATAAGTAAAAGTCCAACAATGGGAAGTTTGGCGAGGGCGTTGCCCGTTCAATTAAAGAATAAACAAACCCTAAAGCATTTTTTAATGGCATTCTGTTTTTAGTAACAACCAAACGCCATCCAAGTGAATAAACATTAATAACACATGGGCTGAAAAGTCCCAGGCCTAACAAATAGATGGCGCTAGTTCTATTGCATTCACCGCTTTTTCAGTTAGTACTAACCTTCAAAAGACAGCTGTTAAAATTTCATGATATTCTATTCATTATTTTGTGAGTTATTGTGCTAAGAGTGACGCTACTTTTGTTATTTTCAAAACAATGGATCAAAAAGAATTTCGTGTTTTAATTTTACACTGCTTCTTGGTGGGAAAAAATACCGTTCAAGCGAAGCAATGGCTTGAAAAGTGTTATGGGGACTCCGCTCCATCAGAAACAACAATAAAACGTTGGTTTGCTGACTTCAAACGTGGTCGTAGAGACACCGATGATGCAGAACGCAGTGGACGTCCAAATGAGGCGGTAACACCAGAAAACATCAAACAAATCCACAAAATCGTTTTGAATGATCGAAAAGAAAAAGTTGCGTGAGTTAGCTGACATCGTAAAGATATCAAAAGAACGTGTTGGCTTTATATTGCATGAGCATTTGACTATGAGAAAGCTCTGCTCAAAGTGGGTGCCGCGTTTGCTCACTGTTCACCAAAAACAAGAACGTGTTGATGTTTCTGAGCAGTGTTTGGCCATGTTTAAACGTAACAAACCGGAATTTTTGCGTCGATATGTGACAATGGATGAAACATGGATCCATCACTTCACTCCGGAATCAAAACGATCGTCATCTGAGTGGACAGCAACTGGTAAACCTCCAAAGCGACCGAAAGCACAACAATCGGCTGGAAAGGTTATGGCCTCGGTATTTTGGAATGTGCGTGGTGTAATATTCATCGACTATCTTGAGAAGGGAAATACCATCAACAGTGAATTTTATATAGCGTTATTGGAGCGTTTGAAGGCCGAAATTGCAAAGAAACGACCGCATATGGCAAAGAAAAAAATTTTGTTTCATCAAGACAACGCACCGTGTCACAAGTCAATCAAAACAATGGCAAAACTACATGAATTGAACTTCGAATTGCTCCCACATCCACCGTATTCGCCAGATTTGGCTCCCAGCGACTACTGGCTGTTCGCAGACCTAAAAAAATGCTTGCCGGTAAGAAATTTCGCTCGAATGAAGAGGTTATCGCTGAAACTGAGTCCTATTTTGAGGCAAAAGATAAATCGTTCTACAAAAGTGGTATTGAAATGTTAGAGCGGCGCTGGAATGATTGCGTTGTTCTTGATGGAAATTACGTTGATGAATAAAGCTAATTTTGAACAAAAAAAAACGTGTTTTCTTTGTTAGACCTGGGACTTTTCAGCCCATGTGTTAATCATATAGAAGCTGCAATAATAGACATTTTGAGTTAATATTTAAGACTTTAAGGTTTAGACATCGCTGGACACCACTTTGCCATCAGATTTGCTCTAAATACATCGCTAATATGTTTTTCTAAAAATTCGAATTCTTTTGATCGTAATAACCATGTAATATAAATATAATATAATCAGCTATCTAACTGCAGCTTTGCATGATTACTAGGAAAGAAATTATGTGTTCCAAAAATCAAGTTAAAATATCTTTTACACGAAAAAAGTTATCTGACTTTACTCACCTACAACACGACACACAGATTGGAGAAAAACAAAGAAAAACCTACTTAAAAGGCCCAGAATTGTGTAATGGCCTAGGGCCCGCCTTGACCAGAAATAGGTACTGTGCAGATAATGTTTGCCTATTAACAGAAGTAAAGACTCATATGAAAAAGAAAATCCAAAAGTTATTGAGTAGCCCAGCAAGTAGGTTTGCACATAAATAACAATAGAACGAACTTTATGGAAGTAAATGTAGTTGAAAAGAAGCAATTTATGTTAGAAAATGAAGATCTGCAGACAGTAAGTAAATATTGTTACCTAAGAAGTATGCTGGAAGATACAGATACAATTGGGACATCTTAACAAGAAATGGAAACGTCCAAAGAGTCTGAAGAAAGTATGATCAACAATAATCTAAAGCGAGACACGAAGTTATATATACTGGTATCGCGGTGTTGTGAAAAGTATATAGTATATACCTCTATGATTGCGACACTAAAAAAACATAAATAAACTTCAGACGTTCATTAAACAAATGCTAGAGAGAAGTAATTGGCATATATTTACTAGATAAAATAACGAACATTGAACTATGGAATATCGTAATTGCGGAAATTGGCGTTCGCTGTCAATCGTCCAGGAACGTTTCACCGACAGCTTTGCTAATTGCTGTTTGCTTCTGAACACAAAAAATAGCAACAACAATCAAAAATGGAAAACAGAAATAACTGGCACATACAGTGCGAAAATCATTCCGTATTAGACAATTTATACATTTGTTGTTTATTACTGTATAAATAGATAGGTGCCTTTTTCCTGTTAAATATTAATTGGTAAAACCATGGCGTAATGGGTAGAAGGAAGGCTAGGAGTCAAACCCTCCTCATTGCAATAAATTTAGGCTTTTTTGTTACTACTAAAGCAAAGTCTAATATGAACATTTCTAAAAGACAACAATAAATAATAATAGTAATAAAATACACCACTGTAAAAAAAACATGTCTTTTTGCATATTCAGCTGTATAAAGATTACCGTTTGTATATTAAAGATTTATATTTTTTAATGTCAGAAATTAAACAAACACAGAAATCAGGACCGTACGTAAGAATTCTTAACTTCTAACATAACCAGGTCTATTATTATAATTTTTACTTATCGATATATGCATTGTAACCGGTCAGTGATTGTGCAGAGTGCATATAACACCGACATAGTGATAGGGTAAATTTCTGATGACTAGGCAAGTATTGTTTTCAAATAGAAGCTTGTCTTACTTATAAAGGGAGGGCACAGTGAGTCCGTCACCAATCTCGATGAAACTTTTAATGGAGATTCTACATCGAAAATAAGTGACACGTATTTTGCCGTTCATCTAAATGGGCCCTTCGGGCCTCGCAAAAAAATATTATAGATCGGAAAATGGCTAAAATTGGCTTCCACGAAACTGACGATGCTCCAGCTGTCTTAACCGATTTCAATGAAACTTTCAGAAGTGTTTCTACATCAAAAAATCTACATCGAGATCGACGACAGACTCACTGTGTTCTCCCTTTGTTAGTTACAAAGTTATCAACCTTCAAAGTTGCTTGCAGACATATTAACTTTCGGATATATCGACGTTATATGTTTGTAGATATCAAGAACTGTTATTAATAAAAGTTGTGGGAAAATGTTTTTTGCGTGTTTTAAAGCTTCTTCTGATTATACCGGGTGTATCTTGTAGCTGAGATATGTTGAATTGCAAGTGTCTCTGTCTTTTTCTTTTTACGTTATATATTTCAGCTGTACGAGGGCGGTTCAGTAAGTACCCGTGTTTGACGACAGAAGGCGTTCCTGAGGGAAGTTGGTGTTATCATCGTGTGCTGCCATCTATCAAACGACGGTATAACAAATTGCAGACTGATTGATAGGTTAGTTTGGATTTGACAGCCATTTGAGTAAGACGTGTTTCGTGATTTTAGCTAAGATGGAAAAAGAGCAGTATCGTTCGGTAATTCGCTTTCTGTTTTTGGATGGGAAAAAATGCGAGGAGATAAAAGCAAAGTTGGATGCTGTTTATGGGGACACTTCGCCATCTATGACCACAGTTAGATATTGGTTCAACGAATTTAAACGTGGGCGAACATCCGTTTTTGATGAGGAGCGACCAGGACACCCGGCAGACGTGGTTACCGAGGAAATCATTCAAAAAGTCCACGACATGATTCTCGCTGATCGACGAACGAAAGTGCGTGAAAGTGCAGAGGCCGTAGGTGTGTCGACCGGAACGGCAATTAATATTTTACATGATAAGTTGGCGATGAAAAAATTGTCGGCGCGATGGGTGCCGCGATTGCTAACGGTGGACAACAAGCGGATGCGGCTTTTAACTTCGAAGCAGTGTTTGGAGCAATTTAAGCGAAATCCGAAGGAGTTTTTTCGTCGAGTTGTCACCGTTGATGAAACCTGGATTCATTATTACACACCAGAAACTAAGCAACAATCAAAACAATGGATTTCTCCCGGTGAATCTGCTCCAAAGAAGGCGAAGATGGTTCCATCGCCCGGAAAGGTCATGGCGACGATTTTTTGGGATGCGAACGGCGTCATCCTCATGGATTTTTTAGAAAAAGGAAGAACGATCACTGGACAATACTACAGTGAGTTATTAGACAGCTTCGACAAAAAATTGAAGGAGACACTGCCGCATTTGGCGAAAAAGAAGGTGCTGTTTCACCACGATAACGCACCAGCACATTCATCCGGAGTTGTCGCCGCCAAACTGCATGAATTGCGTTATGAATTGCTGCCGCACCCCCCGTATTCACCCGATCTGGCTCCCTGCGACTTTTTCTTGTTTCCTAACATGAAGAAATGGCTCGCGGGAAAAAAATTTAGCTCAAACGAGGAAGTCATCGCCGAGATAGAGGCGTATTCTGGAGAGTTCGGCAAATCCTATTTTTTGGAGGGGTTAAAAAAATGGCAGGAACGTTGGGAGAAGTGTATATTTCTAAAAGGAGACTATGTTGAAAAATAAAAAAAAAATTTTTGAAAAAAATTGTCTTCATTTCTAACACGGGTACTTATTAAACCGCCCTCGTACAACAGTAGTACACCCTATATACTTGGAAGTAAATTTAGAACATCCGGGAGGCAATTTTCTACAACTATTATTAATAAGAATTTTGGATATTTCAACAAATTACTACGATGCGACCAAACTTTGAAGACTGATAATTTCGTAACCAAGACAAAATGGCCATAAGTTTCAGTTGGAAAAATACTTGCCTAGTCACTAGTTTCTTGGTGTTATTATTTATTAACACCATGCATAAACAGTAAACTGGACTATATTCCATGCACAGGGTGAATTTGAATTTGTGAACTGAATTATAATATAATAAACGTTTGTCTAGAAACACGCCATTTTCGAAATACAAGATGGTTTAAAAAACTGTGTTCTTCAATATTTCTGCTTCTGATTACTGTATTGTTTACAAAAGTTGTGTAACATATAGTCTGTTTTCTTATTATAGCACTTTCAGGTTTTGCTTCATTTTTCGTAGGTTACAGCAAGCATACAAGATATTCAAGTTGATAATTTAACAACGAGAATCATAAACATTATAGAAAGGTGTTTTCAAAATTTAACTGTGCTTGTCAGCAAATCGACTTTCGACGTCTGTAAATTAAGTCATCGTCATTTACGGTGTAACCTATACGTTGGGCATTCTAGAAAAATGCCAACTTGACTGACGAACACAGTACTTTGCACTCTGTAACAAAAAAGCGAACTATAGTGTGCCTCCACGAAAATTCTTAACAAATGTATTTCTTGGGAAAATCTTTACTCAGTCTAAAACCTTTAAATCATCGAAGAAACTTTTTGTATTGCTAGCATTTAGAGCAAAAATTGAGAATTTTTATTTTTACATATACATAGATTATCAACAAAGCAATTTTTGTTTTCCCCTACATTCAACAAAAATCACATTCAATTTTGCTAATGATTTATAAATCTAACACCAAGGAGAACTTTTCCCAAAAAAAAACTTTTCCATTTATTAAAAACTTAATAGTCGCATTGAAACTTAGTTATTGCAAACATAAAAGTTTCTAACTTAAACTTTTCGTTCACAGGAACTACTCACAAGAAAATTTGGCAAGAAGGGCAGACGAAGACAATTACTTAGAAAAGAATAAAGCCTGAACACGTTTCACACAGCTGGGGCAAAAAAGAAAAAAAGTAGCAAATCTGCACTGGAGTTTGTACTTACCATCTAAACAGTTAATCAAAAGAAAAAGCTGACCTCTCTCGTATAATTAAAAGCGATTAGAATTATGCAGAAGAAATTTGAAGATTCTCCGGAATCTTAAGTCTGTTTGGCTTTTACATAGCTATAGCAGTACAACACTGAACTGAATAATGAGGTTCAATATGTCAGTACGTTCTATTTACTGTACTAAATAACTTAATGGGTTGGGTAAACGTACCATGTGAGCTTGCAGCGCAGCATTGATAATTGTATACCCTAATATGGAATGCTATTGGTATGTATACCTATAGAAGCTTTGGAATAATTATTTATTGTTTATTAATTTATTTAGAAAATTATTAACAAGTAGGCATTCTACGATTTTTTAGATTTGTTGATAAATAATGGCAATAAATAACCAACTTGGATACCTATGTGATTAAAGCTGTAACTACCAGACAAACTTAGAAATCTCTAGAAGAACTATCATCAAAGATCAACCTTGACTAGTGAGGTATTTTTACTTAAACTTAGAAATATGGCGAATGACTTAAATGTTATGTCAGACGCAGTAGGCAAATCTTAGCTGTACCAGTAATACCTTTAAAGCTTACCAGAAAATTATAACTTATAACACTACTACGTTTTTGATTTTTTCCATTTTTTTTCCATAGAAATTTTTATTCTTAATAGGTTGATAGCATACCACAAAGTATGGTACGGGGTTAATAAACGAATTTTCAAGAAATCTAATAATTAATATGTTGTTTACATTAGGTTTGTAGAAACTTGGTTTACTTCTCTTTTAAACTAAAAGGATCAACTTACAGAAGAAGCTTTTATTTTGAAATCTCAGTCCAGATCCAAGCTTAGACCTTAATTCCGTCTTAGAGATTGACTCAATAAATCTATCAGCGACGCGAGATGTTATATTGAGATTCAGAGGAACAAAAGTGGGCATAATATAGGTGTCTGTGAATCAATGGACGATGAAGACAATACCACCAAAGATAGATTTTACAAAATACTAACGTACCTAAGAACTAGATGTAATAATGAAACTCAAGAATCAATATTAATGGACTAAAAGAACTTGGAAGATTTTCTGCATCTCACTTATACTAGAATTTTGCCTAGCTCGAGGTATTTTAACTTTTAATGTGCCAAATATTGCATACGACTTTACTTTCTTATTCGAAAAGAAGATATGATTTGGGAATCAAAGCTGTGATCTTCGGGTTCAGAGATAAACGTGCAAACTTATGGACCACTCGGGAAGACAATGTACATTTCAAAAAACGCGCGCTATAAATAGATAGACAGAAATTACTAGTTATTGAAGAAAGTCGACATTAGCAGCTGAAGATGGATTCTACGGAAAATATTGAGAAATAAGACAATTAATAGGCTTTTCAGATTCAGATTGCAAAGAAAGATCTAACAGCGTGTATTTTTTACCTTGAAAGGTTGGTAACTCGCCCCCTGTGAAGAAAAATCATCATTTTCTTTTCTTTTACGGAAGTAGAATATTTCACGTTGACAAGAATATGCCAAATACTTTAATAAAACGTGCAAAGATTCCTTATCAATCTATGAATTTTTAAAAATGTGATGCAACTTTAACATTGCTCTACATTAGGTACTTTCACCAATTTACCACTTGAGCCAAAATCTAAAAAATATAAGGTTGAGGAGTAAGTCATCTGAGTAACTCTATATTTGTTCTTTAAACAATAAAACTAAAAATTTTTAACTTGAATTTGTACAAACCAAGAAAATGTCATGTTATTTTCTGATCTCCCTTTGTATAACCAAGCCATCTAGCAGTACAAGCTACAACTACAATACCGGTATTTCTGTCAAAACACAAAGTGTCAAATACAACATGTAGTCAACAGAACTTGCAAAGCAAAAATGAACCCAAATAAATTATTTATTCAACAATTTGTTTGCTAATAATAAGAAATCAGTATTATTTAATAGTAAGACGTGATACTTAATATTAAGAGATGGCTTACAACTCGAGCTCGGTTAACATTTCAGTGGAAGCTCCTATAGAAAACCAAATACAAGAAATTACTTATGATGGTCAAGAAATATATCAAGCGTAAGTGTTAATACACCGTTATGATCTATATCTGATTGTCATTTTTTTTGTTAATTTTAGCCCTTTAACTCTATCTGAAAGTTTAGCCAAGTATGCCCAAAAAATAGATTTTAGTAAAGCTCTAAATGAGATTAATGTTAAGAAGGAATCTGGAGATACGTCTGATGATAACAAATCAGATACAGATAGCAAAGATGCATTTCAATCTAGTCTCTGGCCATGGGACTCGGTTCGCAATAAACTACGAAATACTTATCAAGAAATTTGTGTTTTAGCAGATGTTTTAGCCATTGCTAAAGACAAACACTACATGGTTTTGGATCCTGTACAGCAGGAACCAATTGATACTAAGCCAATGGTACAAATATATGCAAGAAAAAAAGCTTTAACAGGAGCTGCCAGTGTACTTCTAACAGGTAGAACGTTAATAATTTTACATCTTTAAATTATACATTTTTTTATTAATAGGTGCAGAACGTTTAAAGAATTCTCAAAATGAAATATTGCGTAATCGTTCTACTCCTGATTTTCATATTGAACTATTGAGATTGAGACAAAATTGGAGATTAAAGAAGGTGTCTAACACTATAATTGGAGATCTTAGTTATAAAACAGCTGGTTCTAAATACGCTCAAAGTGGAATGTTTGAAGTTACTAAAGCTGAAGAAGAAGAAAAAGCGAGTAGTCCACCTAGTAGTCCCGTTCCTGTATCAGCTCCTGCTAAAAATAATTCATCATTAAGAGTTACTGTTCCTTCAGAATTGCAAGGTGTTGCTTACATTGAAGTATTGTGCCAAAAAGGTAAATTTAAGAAGAAATACTGATGGTAGTTAAAAATTATAAATTGTACATCATATTTTACAGATCATGAAGACTTATGTAGTGCAAATATAAATCTTTTGGGCTCTGCACCTGCAACTGCTAATCCCGATGTTCACTGGCAACAAAAATTAGAGGCTGCCCAAAATGTTTTATTTTGTAAAGAACTATTCAATCAATTGGCAAAAGAAGCTGTGCAACTTCAAGCTCCTATCCCTCATATGGTTGTTGGAAATCAAATAATGGCAACAGTTAGTTTTAATAAAATATGAAATTTTCTCAGATTTACAATATATTGGGTTTAGGTTTTACCAGGAATACAGTTAGTTATTGGACTTTGCCATTCAACATCTTCAGAAAAGAAATCTTCACAACAATCAACACCTGCACCGTCTAAAAGTGATCATGACCACGTACTTGAACATTCGCTTCATCAGTTACTCAGGGAAGTCCATCATAAGAACACGCACCATCCTTTTCCACATCCATCATCGGCCCCATTAGGTCCCTCTAAAAAACGTTACCTTGCAGGTAGGTTCTAAATCTCAATTGTTTGTATGTTTTCCTTATTTCTTGCTTTTGTAGGACCGATGGCTGCAGACAGATATGAATTATTAGAAATGACTCAATCTGAAACTCTTCTAGAGCAAATAATTAAACAAGCGCAACACTTCTTTATGCGCATGCGTACTGAATATGTCTTGGATACTATAGCTAAAGAAGTAAAAGATCCATTAATTAGCTCTCATTGGAATACTCTGAATAGTCCTACTCAATCATGTGTGAAAATTAATATTTCCACTCACGGCTACGATGCTGTTTGTCGTACACCTTTAGTAATTCATGTAGGAGAAAAGAGTCTCAAATGTATATGTCGTGATGGTAAAGTAATGCACATGAGCTATGAACCACAAGAACTTAGAGATTTGATTTTCTGTCACATCAACCAACATCAAATTTTAGCTGTTCAAGCATTAGCTAAAACAATGGGTTGGCAGTTTTTGGGAAATTCAAATCATTTAGGATTAGGTACTGTTGAGCCACTTGGCAATGCTAGTTCTTGTCTTCTTGCATCACCTATCGGTGATAGATTAATAGCTGTGAGATGTGAACCTCAATCTGGTGTACAAGTATCTGTAGCACATTCACCTAGGACTGACTTTTTCCCTAGCCGTTTAGTTACAGAACGCAAATGGGAACATTTAGGTGGACAATTTCGAGATGTACGTCTTGAAAAGATGGAAGGAAGAAACTTTTTACATAAAATGGAATTACTTATGGCTAGTCTTACTAGCAACTCTTAGATTTAAGTAAAATGTATAAATTATCTATAATAAAATTTAGTTACTCGAGGTAAAATTGAATGTTTATTAAAATTTATTGCTTCAACAAATTTAACTTCCTCAATACAAGATTTATTTTTTATTTTGTATTTAGATACTATTAACTGATTTGATTACCAAAGGCAAGCATTAGACAAATATCTACTTGTTATTTCTGCTTTTCTGGACGTTTTTATCTTTAAAACTATATCATATGATATCAAATATCAAAAGAAGGCCAAGAAATGTTTATTATTTGGTAGTGGACGAGAGCAGAACCATGCAGTGAGTGTAATACAACCAGATCCATAGCAGCAAATCGCAAGTCTTGTATAAGCCTCAAGATCTTAAGCATTCCTAATTTTGTTCCTTTTGATTATAAAATTAATTCCTGATTTATGATTTGAGTATTAAAATTGTATATAACAGGTGTTACTGTGTTTAACATTCATACTCCAACTTACAAGTGTAAAGAGCCCTTGGAAGCCAAGAATTTTATACTGGGCATTCAGCTTTTCATCAGCAGATCAAAGTGCTCTCTGCAGCACAAATGGTCCATCTTTACACATGTTGATTGGTGTATGAATGCAAAATGCCTTAACACTTGATAACTATAGTTAGAATTCATACACAATAAAGCTTTTATTTAATTAAAAGAAGTAGTAATGAGAAACCAGAACTGTTGGTATTTTAACATTAGCAAAATGTTCCATTAATAATCTAACATAGAAGAGCATGGGAAAGTTATCCGTTTGAACTCGCCTTCACCGATAGAAAATCTTGGATTGTGCATTTCAATACTTTATAAACTAATGGTGTATCACTGAATACTAATTTGATATCATTAATTTGTTAAACATAACCGGCAAATATTCTTACACAATTACTTATTTACTGAAAATTAGAGCACATTGCATAAAATAGAATATTATTTGGCAATTTTCATCAAGTCTTTCAACAAATGGATGTCGTATTTCTTTTAGCAACTTTTTCTTAAGATATTCAGGTTGGTAGACTATTTTTTCGAAAATGTTATTTTAAAACGCAATAAATCTTGTAACGAAATTGAAAATATTTGGGTGGGACGAAAACAGGAAACGGAAACTTTATAAGATGAACGTCGAATATTAGTAATAGGTTTTTTTGAAGTCGACATAATAATTGAATGGATAGAAAATTAAAAGTGTATAGCTCATTGACTACCATGATAATATAGGCTTATACGTAAGACGACTCCACAAAGGGCATTTCTAGAGATTTTTGGGAAACTAAAATTAATATTATATTTTTTTTCAAAAATAATAATCTGATTTGACTGATTTTATGTCGGTAATGCAGTTTGCATGGGAATTTACCGATTCACGCATGCTTCGCGTCACTTGTTTGTAAAACGTTGAAAAGTAGACGTTGTTGAATTGTGCTGTAAATTTGCTAACTACGTCGTACAGTCTTCGCTTCGAAATTTGGGTAACTAATTGTAAAACTAGCAAAGCGTCGCTATCTGCGTTGATTTTATATTATTTTGAATGTATAAACCGCCGTTTTGGGTGCGAATATCGTCGATTTTATGTGTCCAATTTATTGACAAGCCATTTGCAATCTGCGACATTTTGTTTACGAATTACGATCGATATTGGACGTCGTTTTTGCGCAAATTGAATTTATTTCTCCGTTAAACTCCGTATTATTATTTACATAACATATTCTACGTAATAATTTAATTTTCTACGTTTAGTAATATAAAGTTCCACGTTTGTTCGCTATAATATACCCAAAAAATATAAACAAAAAAATGTTTGCTTTATTCCCATACATTCAAAGAAATTATATGAATCTGTTCAAAATGCTTCGCAATTCACATAAATATCGCATAAAAGTACGTATTCGCCCAAACGACTGATTTAACGAAACTATTCTACTACGCTTGCAATAATAACTTCCACAGAAATCAAGATGAGCCGAGACGGAGATGGAGGCACTCGTGTATACGTTGGGGGACTCACCGACAGCGTGAAGAAAGAAGATCTGGAATTGGAATTTGAAAAATTCGGCAAGCTCAACTCCGTATGGGTAGCATTCAATCCACCTGGCTTCGCTTTTATCGAATTCTGCAACCAAGTGGACGCTGAAACCGCTTGCGATAACCTGAATGGAACCGATTTGATGGGCTCGAAGATCCGCGTAGAGATTGCTAGAGGAAAACGTCGTGGAGGTTTCCGTGGTAGCCGCGGTGGCGGCGGCCGAGGAGGTGGTGGTGGAGGAGGATGGAGACGCGGAAGTTCATTTGGTGGAGGTGGTGATAGAGGCTATAGGGGTGGAGGACGTGGTGGTCGAGGTCCTCCACGTTACGATAGTTATGGCGGCGGCGGCGGAGGAGGTCGTAGAGGCGGAAGAAACTTTAGCAGAGATAGCTATGGAGGAAGCGGTGGCCGCAGTAGTTATGGAGGACGCGGCGGAGGAGGCCGCGGAAGCGGTGGCGGAGGATCCAGATACCGATCACGCTCACCTGTTCAAAGACAAAATTATTAGTATTAGAATTAAGAATGTAATTATTACGCAATACCTCTGTACAAACCTAACTTGTTTAATTTAAAATTAATTCAGTGTTACGAATTATTACTTAGGTTTTTAAATGAAACAAATATCATTTGACTGTTTTTAAGAACAAAATTCTATTCAATTTCCTTTTTCATACGATTCATTTTCCTTTCATAGTATGTATTTGTTATTTGTATGATTATCTATTTATGTAGTATAATATGATCATTACATAGGAAAGTACTTTTTATATTACACTGTATTCATTTTAGTTGTAGTATGCTTATTTTATGCAGATCATATTTTTTATCTATAGACAGATAATAAACGAATAATAATTTATCTTGATTTATTAGATAGGAGTACATGTACTGCTTACAAGAAAAATAACAGGAATATTCTTATAATCATTTTACGTTTTACTAAATATACATTGCTGTATGCAATATGTTCAACAAACAAGTGTTCAAAAATAAAGTACAGTGCTCAATAAAAAATGAATTCTTGCTTTAATTACCTCCTGTCATACCTTGAGAATGATAGATTTTAGAAATGTATGTAAATAATATTCGTGAAAAAGTATAAATAACGAGCTTTCCATTGGCACTTGAAATTTGAATTTGCTTTTAGGAATATTGAATCGAGAAGGTTAAGACAGTTACAGTTTAAACTGCCGAGTAATAGTAATTATTTCAACTACAAGGAGCGTAAGTGTAGCTTGCAGTCAATGAAGATGTTTTTGGACCAAGATTCAAATTTCTTCCTAGACTGTAAAGTACACTTGCAGACGAAGTAGCTTCTGTTAAAAATAAACTTAAACCTTTTGACATGGTTATCATTATACAGGGTGTTTCTAGATGATTAAGAAATATTTGAAGCAGTGATTCCTTAAGTTCGTATAAATATATGCCCAAAAAATGCCTCCTGAGGGAGATGAACTCTTAAGCTCCTAGAAATTTAACCTCAAAACGTATTTCTTGTTTCACTATATTTGTCACAGAAATACTGCAATTCTGTTTTCAAACAAAAAGATGATAAAACACAAAAGCTTTTATTTCTTAGTTATCATTTTATTTTGATTTTCAGTTTTCTAAAATTAATTGAATTTTCTTTTGCATGGTTTTAAGTAAATGTTGGAACATTAAAAAAGTAAACCCTATATCTGATATTACTTCTTTCACTTGAATTTTGCTTGAAGACGATGATAGCAATAAAACACAAAAAGACCTTTATTACAAAATAAACAAATTAGAGATTAAAGAAATACCACATTTTGAGGTTAACTTTCTAAGTGCTTTATCCCACTAGAAGGCGTTTTTGGATTACATGTTTATATGAGCATTTTGTCTTGAAATAAGCCATGGAATTGCTCTTTCAAATGTTTCACAATCATTTAGGAACACCCATAAAGTTCTTTATTTGAACGCTTGACTATTATACATACTAGTTTGATATTTGAAACACAGGAACAATTATCAATTAAAGTGATTATTTTGAAGAAAGTAGCTACCTATGCTTTGTTGTTATGATAATAATTGAATTGGAAACAATTTTACTTATGTCCCTAGGGATTGCGTAAAATCAGCTTGCGTCCTGCAAAACAATGTATTAATAGCTTACTTACAAAGTCGGAAGTAGAAAAGCAATATAATCATGTATTATATAGAGTAGATTCATGATGACCAGATAAGCATTTTTTTTTCAAATGAAACCTGTAGTCTATTCATCTTAGTTACAAGGTTATATTGATCTTCGAAGTTGGTGCGTTATGGTTAATGGTTATTTATCAAAATATTATAATCACACCACAAAAACTGATATTTACAACTATGCCGGTAAATGATAATGTACACACATATGTAGACTTCGGAATTTGTTGAAAAATTTTTCTTACGTGAAATGCTCCTGAATAAAATTTTGCTGAGTGGCACATGCAAAAAAAAAGAAAGTTGACCAAAAAGACTTAAAGTACATAATAGTTTATGACATTTTTCCATTTTATAATTATGTATTTAGAAATTTACGACAGTAAGTAGGCCTGATATTTTCTAGTGTTGAACTATGATTTGAAGTAAATAAAGAAATTCACTGCTCTTTTGGCATTTATTTTATTCAGATTTTTATCAATGTTATTGGCTAATATAATAATAACATTGAATGAAATAATCATTAATAGAACAAATTAAAAGGATATGTGGATCACATTTTAAAGCATCTATTAAATTGCCTATTAAAATAAACATTGATTATAACTTCCGTGGCAGCCATTGGCAATGCATGTCTTTTTTCTCTTCTTTTAATAGAACATTCTTATGATATGACTGTAATGTATGAAGATTTCATATTTCTGCTCATAACTGTGTTATGGGAAGTAGTATAGGTACATAAAAGTTCTACCATCCTCACCTTGTTTCATAAAATAGGAATATTAGTCTGATTCACAGTTTATAATCCCCTGACTTTGGAAGGCTACTTTTCAAAAAATATTTGATGGGATTAAATGCAACAGAATTTATCATATTACTATAATTTAAATCAAAGATTAGTCTTCTTAAAAAGCAAAGTAATCAAATTTATCGTGTGTTCAAAAAGGCTTCATTGCATGTTGCCTAAAAATTCTTTTTAATGAATTAAACTAATACCAATTTCACAGTTAAAGTATCATTCTTATAAATCTTTGCATGTTGTAATAGAAAAGGTATATTTATTGTTGAGGTATGTCAGTCTGAAAGCTAATTTTATTATATAATAATCGGATGACTATTTATGGATGAACATTGTGTACTGTCAATAACATTTATTTTTCATTGAAAGCCGACCAGCATCAGTTTGTAAAAAATATTTATACTATGCTAAAATTGTAGTAAAATGTAAAACTAATACATCACATAACATAATTTTAATTTTCTTCACTGACGATAATAATGATTAACGAGTGTGAAATATTTTAAATTAAATTAAAACTAATTGCGAATGCACTTAAAATTCAATTTCTTACTTTGTCAGCAGTTGGTATTGCACATCATTTTCAGCTAGTCAAGAATTATCTAAATTGCTAAAATTTTAGTTTTGATCAAGTTAATCTCTTTTAACTGCTCAAGCTCTTGGTTTTTTTATAGAAACTGAAATCGAAAGCTTGAATACCTCAGATTATTATATTCAATATTCCAGCTTGAACGAGCTTGGTTGTTAATCATCATCAGGATATAACATACATATATACGGTGTGTCCAAGATAAGGATGCATAGCATGGGGATCTTGGAAACGGTAAGATATACAGGATTGGTTAAATGGGATGAAAGTTGGCTAATTATAGGACCTTTTTGTTGGCATTTGCAAAATCTAGATATCTTGGATAGTTTTAGAGATATTTAAAAAAGTAGATTTCTCGATTTTCGTTATTATTTTTTCTTTTATTTATTTGAAGAGATATCGGAAAACTAATACCACTTTTTTATTGCCACTTTTTGTTGTCTAGTAAAATACGCTAACAAAATTCCTGTACAACGTTTCGGTTTCGAGTAACCATCATCAACCTCATTTTTTTGAATAGGCAGAAAAACAATTGAAAACTGTTTTGGATAGCTCTTGTCATGATTCTAATGATGTAAACATGATAGGGTTATTTTGATTTCTTATGCTATAAATTAATGCATTCTGCAGTACCCTGGCCTGCACGATCACCTGATCTAACACCGTTAAATTTTTTTCCTCTGGGGTTATGTCAAGAATCATGTGCTCAACCAAAATTTTAAAGATAAACAGCAATTATTACAGTTGGTCACAGCAGCGTTCAACACAAAAAAATCGAAACCAAAATAACCCTATCATGTTTACATCATTAGAATCGTGACAACAAGAGCTATTCAAAACAATTTTTAATTGTTTTTCGACCTATTTAAAAAAATGAGATTGATGATGGTTACTCGAAACCGAAACGTTGTACAGGAATTTTGTTAGCGTATTTTAATAGAGAACAAAAAGTGGCAATGGGGAAGTGGTTTTAGTTTTCCAATATCTCTTCAAATAAAGGAAAGAAAAAATAATAACGAAAATCGAGAAATCTACTTTTTTTTTAAATATCTCTGAAACTATCCA
>VTPC01000762.1:0-12361 GCA_011009095.1 Ignelater luminosus | reverse complement strand
CTCAAACTACCATTCTTCCACAACTATACAGTGTGTCCCTATTTCGACGCTCACTATTGGGATCTCTGAAATTGTAAGAAATACGAAGTCGGTTAAATTAGAAAAGTTTTGGCTATTTTGGAGATCAGTTTACTTATGCTTTTGTTTTTTCAAAAAAGTCCATGGCTTACTAGATATTTGCTAAAAACGAAATTATCTTATTTTCTTTCAAGTGAAATATCTTAGGAACGAGCAAAGATAGAAAAGAACAGCAAAGAGGGTATTTTAGAGAATTTACTCCGAAACACAAAAAAATTATTTTTGCAATTGTTTTTTGTTTTGTTTCGGCGGTGAAACGTAAATCCAAATTTTTTTTAATGGAACGCCTACTTGATTTCTATATTACTGAACTGCATGCCTTAAATGCTTTTCAGTGATACATGGTTTGTCATAGCTATTCTTTTGTTTTACCAAGTTATGAAGTGAAAATCATTTTTCATCATAGTGTGCCATGACATCTAACACAGAAAGTCGTGGAGTTTTATCAAAGAAATTCATTTGTTATGCAAAAATTGCTAAAACAAAATAAATACGCTGTTATGGGGCTTTAGATGCTTAATTGATGCTGTCTGTGAATGCTTAGTAAATTATCTTAAAAGCGTCTTTTGTGTTGTTTTAGCAATTATTACATAACAAATGTAATTTATCTGACAAAAACCAATGATTTTCATATGTTTAAAGCCATGGCACACTACGTGGGAAATGCTTTTTATTTAAAAAAAATAAGATAATTTCGTTTTTAGCAAATATCTAGTAAGCCGTAAACTTTTTTAAAAAAACAAAAGCATAAGTAAACTGATCTCCAAAATAGCCAAAACTTTTCTAATTTAACCGACTTCGTATCTCTTACAATTTCCGAGATCCCAATAGTGAGCATCGAAATAGGGACACACTGTATACGACCCAGAAACATCGTGAACGCTGTATAACTACAAGTAAACATGGTCAGGTGCATAATATCGTTACCACTGACGCTATATTAATCATTCAGCATATTTTGTTGATTGTTATCACGACAAAATGTGGTCAGAGAAGGAGAACTATAAAGCATAAAGCAAGAAAATCACTACATGTTTATCTTTGGTAGGTTATGTTTATCTTCAGCAGTGTATATTGCTTTAAGACATCAAAACACAAACGTACAATCATTCACAAAAGTAATGTCCCAATTACGGACTGCCAAAATCATTAGATAGTGAAGATCACAGTATCTATGGGCAAATCAGGCTGTATACTGGCCAGTTGTTCCAATAATAAATCTGACATACATTTGGCAAGTAAAAATACCTAATAAGAAAATTAAAAGCTTTATAAACGTGCTTTTATTAACTGAAATTGCAATATTAGTTTTGTGGTAAACTGTACCTACCAATTTACATTTTTCCCCCTAGAAAAAGCAACCTGTTGATAGAGCTATGTAGATTTAGATTTATATTGTTTATTTATTGCATACCTAATTTTATTACTGATCCCATGTATGATAAAAAGTCTGCAGCTTCACCAGTTTGTCTCACAAAACCACATTCAAAGCCGTCGAATATGTCCAACAAACCTTTAACAACGGAAGTAATAAAGCGTGCTGTAGCAAAACCATTCGTAATACAACAAGCACCAGCATTCTCAATGTATTGTACTTGTAGTACATGATTTTCCGCATTAGCTATTCTGTTCCGCAAAACATCTGCTACAGGCTACATCAACATTTAGAAAAATATTTATATAAAAAAATATAAAACCTTACAGACGCTAGTTTTGCTCCAATGTCAGTTTGGGAAACCACCGCAACCGTAGTTTTATAGCCCATACCACCAATTGTAGGACACATTATTCTTTCCGGATGTTGACCACCATGAGCAGCTATAAACGTGTTAGCTCGTATCATACTTAAAGTCGTTACTCCTATAATTTTTCTAGAATCATATACCTGAGCCTTTTTATATTCCTAGGAAATAGTTACTAAAAAGATCTATACAGAGAATAATTTGCGCTTTGGAACTTACCTCAGACGCAAGAGGTACCATAGCTGTTATTGGTGGTGTGGCTATACATAATACTGATTCTGGACTAAATTCGGATGTATATATAGCAATATTACGGACATAATCAGCATTATATCTGAACAGCTCATATTCTGGATGGGCAGCTTTTGTAGCTTCACCACCACATACTACAACTATTTTCGAGCCTTCAACTGCTTCTTTAAGCATAGACAGACCAGAGTATGGTTTTACTTTAGTAGAGGTATCGATATGACTTAAATCCAAAGCAGTTCCACATGGTCCGTTATCGTAATCAAATAGGCGTAATTCGTCAATTAAAGGAGACTGCTTTAAAAGTAAAGCTACTATTTTAGCTGATCCTGTGTTAGCTCCGGTTATGGTTACAACTATAGGACGAGTTGTTGATTCACATACTATTGGTTGAAAGCAACTTGCATATCGTTTTAATATAAATTTAGTTGCGCGTGGCAGTAAAACGGGTAATTTTAGAAAATTCATTTTCGAAACGTCACAAAAATTTATATTGCCAACATTTTACTAATGTTGTAAGATGCTAAGATGGCCAGGAAACTATTGTTTTAAAAATCAGAGATGTGGAAGTATTATGCATTAACAGTTTTTTGCGTGAGGGTTGGTTATGAATTTTTCTTGTTAGGTTGTATGTAAGCGTTGGCCAGATTAAATTGAACAGCGCCTGTTAGGTAGGTAACCGCTCGTATCTGATGTGTTTGTCGGGTTGCCTAGATTTATCAGGACCGAAATAAGTTTTATTTTCAATTTGGTATGCAAAAAAAAACTGTGAACGCATGATATGTAAAGGCAGAAATGGATAAGAATCTTCTAAGGCTATAGTCGACGTTAATCTAAACTTTGGTCTACGATATGTAGTTTACTTTTGAAGATATTAGAAGTTAGATATTTTAAAACTTGGCAACCGCGATACCAGTTTAATGTAATAAACATAATAATAAGTTATTACTTGGTCGTATAGTGATTAAACAAGTAGTAAACCAACTCTTACAATAAGCGAGAAAGTAGTTCGGAAACAAAACGTTGATGTTGGATAATATTTCTGCGTTTGTATAATAGATGTTAAGATGAAAGCACATTCACGCCAAATGAGTAAAAGTAGTGACATCTGTTTGAACATATCCATATTATCGCCTAACTATTAGTTGAAGGTCATCAAACGGCGTTTGACAAGAACAAATGATTTTTAAAGAGTTAGTTTACTTGTTAATAACTATATTCTAATTTGGTTACCAAGTAAAAGCTAGTTCAGTGTTATCACATGTTAAATAACGCCACTTGCTAAAAAAGTTCATTTTTTTAAAATGGACAAGAACAACATTTTTGAGATTTTAATGATGGTGTTAGCTCACACCTTCCAAAATAAATTTTTCTTATCAACAAAAACGTTAATAGGCCTTAAGGGCCCATGACTTATGAATTTCTTGTTTAAATTTCCTTTACTGATCTTCTAATTATTTTCCTCCATTCATTCCTATTCTGCACCTTTTCTCTCACTTTCTAATGTTTAGAGTTTGGATATCCAATTTAACTTCATGAAACTACCTCTTTTTAGATCTTCCCATTTTCTTCTTCCCTCCATCTTCTTAGAGAAGTGCTCTTTTGTGCCATCATTCTGTTAACGTGGCCTAGTCACCTCAGTCTTTGGGCTTTGATGTAGCTTGTCAAATTGGGTTGTTTTGTAGATTTCTCTGTTTATTCTTCTTTTACAGGTTCCGTCTGCCTCTCTTACCCCACCAGAAATCTTACCAAGTACCTTTCTCTCCCATATATCCAATTTTGCTTTTAATTTTTTATTTAGTGCCCATATTTCGCGTTCGTATGGCACTGTTGGCTTTATTACTGTATTTTCATTCTTAGCTTAGCTGCCCTAGATATGTGTTTTGACTTCAATACCCCTGTTAAAGTCCCTACTGTCTTACTTCTTTTGTTAATTCGTTTCTCGGTTTCTTTGTTCTCTTCGTTTTTACATGTTAAACCCACTCTATGTATTCAAACTGATTGACTTTATTTTGTTTAATGCTTATAAATAATTCGTATTATCTTGGTGCATAAACAATCTTGTTATTTGTCGCAAACTGGAATTTCCTTGCGGCTCTTCGAGAATTTTTTTCATTCCCATATATTTTGTTTTTGCCTCGTTATTTAAGCCATAAAGTTTTGCCGTTTCTTCAAATTCAAATATCTCCTACCGCTGTGGCATTCGCTCCTCTTGCCAGACCCGTTATATTAGTATAATAATTCTTTGTTGCAGTTGTATACCTCCGTTTTTTTAGTATTTCAGAGGAAATATCGTTCTCTCCAGCACTTTTACTATTTTCCATTTTTTGTATTTATTCTTCAATTTCTTCTCCTGTAAGTTCTGCTATTTCTTGTTCATTTATCTTGTTCATCAGCTAATTCCCTATTTCGCTTCCATTCAGCACATCATTAAAGTATTCTACCCATCTAGTTTGTCTTGTTTATCTCCTAATAAGGTACCCTTTGCTTTTACAAAATGTTGGTGTCCTCTAATTAAATTCTTTGTTATTTTCGATATCTTGATAGAAGTTTCTTATTAGGTACTTTATTCTTGTAGTATTCTTCTTTCTTCAACAGCTGCTCTCTTTTGTCTACATACTTCCTTCGCTGTTTTCACATTCTTTTTTGTTGTCATCAGTACCTTATCTTAGATAAGACATTCTTGCTTGATTTTTGTCCTGTAAGGTCTTTGCACACTTGTCATTAACCAATATTTTGTGCTTTGTTTACCTTCATCACTATAATGGGTCTTGCGATACCCCATATATTATTTTTGCGGTGGGTAACTCCTGCCATTGATTGACGTTGCATCCGTGCTATAACCAGAAAATGATCGGAATTTGCGTCGGCCTCTCTATAACTTTTTACATTTTTTATGCTTTTTCCATGTAAATTCCATGTTTTTAATCATGACATGGTCTATTTGATTTGATGTTTTTTCGCCTAGAGATATCCATGTTGTTTTATGGATCTCTTTGTGTTCAAAATAGCTATACTCATAATCCTTAATCTGCAGATATTTAGTTTTCTAAACATTTTTATCTAGAATATTTCTAAATTAAAACCGCTATGACTCGAAAATGAGACTTCGGAGGGATTTTTGTTATACTTTATTTTTTGTTTAGATTTCATCAAGGAGTCACGTTGTGCTACTATTAAGGTCTTATGTTATCCTGTTTTCAAAACAGGATGCGATTATCTACATTGCATACCTCGACAGAGATTAAGTTTACCTTAGCATATAACTGGTTTTTTTCCTAAAATGCGCCGGTTTCGAGATTCGGGATGTCATTGCTTCTAAGTTAAACTTTCTACATAATGATGACGTTATTAATGATTGATTCTTTGGAGATTGATTCAGTTTCTTGTGACCAGTATTGCAATAGCATATGCAATTATTGTAAATTTCCGAAAGCTGTAGTAATAAGACTGTTTTATGATTATAAACCATCAAACTAAAATTCAAATTCTGTAATAACCTAAATTTATTAAAAGCTGGAGGGTCCTGTCTTAATCGATAGTGTGCCGTCTTAGGTACTTAAAAGCACATTAGTAAAATTTCATTTGAGCATTATGATTACAATACCTACTGGTGAGCAATTTAAAATAATTGCACATGAAGGTGCAAAACACGCAAAAGTCGAATTATATACTGTAAAATACGTAGTAACTTTTACAGTAAATATGTTTACTGCCCACTTCAAAAATACGACAATTTCTATAACTGTGTTCAAATAATAATTATTATGATTTTTTAATAGAAGTCATACATAGAACACGTTATTTTTAAATTAAACATTTAAATTAATAATACTTGTTATTACAATAATCATGCAGTTATGTATGATATACTGCAATAAGAGAGAGGTAAGGTGGTGATGTTTCTGTGTGTGATTCAGTTATATCTTGTTCCTGTTATGGACGATCTTACAGAAGTCCCTGAACTTTGTTCAGTTGTATTATCTCTAGTGTGCGAATTCTCTTACTGAAGAACCTTTTTGCAATTTCTATTTTGCTTGTTACGATTTTTTTTGTACGTTTAACAGAAAGATAATTTACAGAAAACAGTCGACTATCACAATTTGATATCAAATGAACGTATTTTCGATAAGGAGGTTGTTAAAAAGTTCCAAAATTGACCCTCCCCCCCCATAATGGTATAAATAAAACAAATTTTACTTTAATTTGGCAACCTTGCCCAGAAGAAACAGAAAACAAAATACCTACTATTATAACCCCAATTCTCAATTGTTACAACTGCGTTAATTAAACAAATATATGTACCTACTTTAGTTTTGTAACAAAGTAGTCTAATTGGAATTTAAATTAATTAAGATTATTGTTGAGGTTACGTCTACAACTTTATTTGTTTACGTTCTACGACTCTAGATCATGCACCGTTTTGTTCTTTTATTCCGCTAAACTCTGTTCACTCCTTGTATCACGTGATCATTCGCACTGCTCGCAACGCTCCAACTCCGTAACAGAAAACCTAACGCAACAATAGTAACAGTAACTGCAATAAATAAAACGTGAATGAAAAACATCATATTGTTTGAAACTATTAGATGATTAATTGATTAGATATAAAATAAATGAAATCTACGATGCACTGGACTGAAAATGGGAATGGTAAAGTATCTTGCCAGAATGATCATATTGTACTGGAAGGAATCAGCACTAGAATCATTTTTAATAAATTAAGAGTATTTAATTAAAAATGCTTACATTCATCTGTTTTGTAAAACAATAAAACAATTGAAATGCTTTTATTTACTCATCTGGAGCCGTAGAAAGTAAACAAATAAAGTTGTAGACGTAACCTCAACAATAATCTTAATTAATTTAAATTCCAATTAGACTGCTTTGTTACAAAACTAAAGTAGGTATATTTGTTTAATTAACACAGTTGCAACAATTGAGAATTACGGTTATAATAGGTATTTTGTTTTCTGTTTCTTCTGGGCAAGGTTGCCAAATTAAAGTAAAATTTGTCCGCATATTATTTATACATGTTTTTCTCACATTTGTTTACAAACTTATTACTCAAATGAATTCGGGTGTATGAAATTTTCAAAATTATTGTAAAGAAATTAAACAACATTAAAAAAAAGTGAGGGAAAAATTGTGTTGGATGTTTACAAATTTCGCAACTCCGCTTGTGCCTCCATAAACTTCTAACGCACAACTTTTTCAGTCGGTGCATTAAGAGTTTGTACCTTTCACTCCGTCCTGTAAAAACCGAACGCTACAATAGCGCACTCTGTTAACTCGATCACAAAAAACGAACGGCTTTTACAACAAGCGGAGCACTCCGAGTTTTAAGAACAACATAAACGAACGTACCTAATGTCGACGTCAACAATTCATTCTTGACATGTCAACAATAAGAATTGTTGACATGACCTTGTTGATGTCAACTATGTCAACAATGTCAACAATTTGGACATTATGAATGCACATGCGCAAAGCTGTTAAACTTGATTTTTCCTTTATTATTTAAATCTTAAATAGTTTATTACAATAATTTTTATTTGACTTAAGTATGTGAGGGCAAATATGAGACACAGGGAATTATGAGATGCTTAAGTACGTTCAAGTCTAATGTACGTATAGAATAATTTTGATTAAAAAAAAACTAAATGCTAGGATGTTGTTCATCATGTTAGAATTTGTTTTTTCAATTAATAAAATCTTTTGCATTAAGATACCTATGTATACTAACTGTCACATTGCTAGAATTGCCCCCACCACAGTTTATACCTTACAGAATCAGTTGGATCACTTCCCCTAGATTTTGTCTTCCACTTCAAGAAACTCGCGGTCTATGCGCAGAGCACTATTTTCTGTCGAGAAGTAGAGGAATAAAAAACCTAACCTTAACCTTCAAAGAAATAATCTCATAAAAGATTGTATTATTTAAATGAAATCAACTTGCATATTCTGTAAGTGAATTAGTGAAATTCTTGAGTGTTGGTAAGTTACACTAGTTGTGAAATTTGAATATCAACTGCATATATAACCTCCCCTGCAAGCGCGCCGTCTACAGTTTAGCGTGCGCAGACCGAAAACCAGGAACACGAAAGATCAAAAGAACCGCTCTGAGTGATCTAACTGATTCTGTAAGGTATAAACTGTGCCTCCACATATCCGAACTAAAAATCTTAGTATGGGCCTATTGAGGTATGATTAAACATACTTGTAATTTTACTGACTCCATGGAAATAAGAATATATACATAGGATTTAGTTTTTTAATGCCATTTTATTTAAATAATATTTTGGGTTTTCTTTTCCATCTTCAGTTACTGTCACAGTCTTTTATAACTAAAAACCCAATTCATCAAAATTCTTATTCTTGGGCCTTTCAGCCATTTTGATTCTTGAATTGTCTTGAACATCTTATTAATGATCTTATTAGACATTTTAGCTTATTTTAGTACCTGTGTTTACAGGTTAGGTTTAACGAAAAACGTGCAGAATCCTACTTTATTTGCAAAGTTGACACATTGTTGACATTATTGGCACATTGTCGACATTGTTGACACGTTGTCGACGTGAAAAATCAATTGTTGACACGAATATGTCAACAATCATTGTTGAGGTGTCAACGCACATCACTGTTGAATCAATTAATAATAATAAAAACAGAGTACCATCATTTGTTAAAAACAATTTAACAAGTACTGCTGCTATACTATTTACTTTTAGCAGATTTAGTTAGCAATTCTTTTAAGGAGTAGCATTTCTATATCTGCACAAGTTTAAGGAATATGAGGCTGTTTTCTTGTTTGTCCTGCCTGAACAAAAGATAACATCCAAGATTATTATTGTAATTTTCATAAACACAGGATTACTCCAAAAAGTAGCGATCATAGCTATATGCATAACCTAATATTGATTAATAGGTATTTAGTCCTACATCCAGTCATATACAGATATGCGGGGAATTCCAGTTAAAAAACTATAATATTCATGTTCGAAGTTGGTCAACTTCAAGCGTTTTTAACTGCATTATGCAGACGTCGAATGATATTTTCTTAGTACACTTTGAGAGTCAGCTGCGGTGACGCATGTGAAAAAACAAGTGCTGTAGCTTAAACAGCCTGTGAACGACAACCCGCAAAATAAATAGAAAATCTCTGGTTTTTAAAAACAAATGCCAAATGATGCATTGTAGATATGGCAAACCTTATATTAATAAAAAGCAAATTCTATGAGGAATCCAAATATGAAAAAATATCAGTAGGGACATGTGTAAGATAAAAAAGTGATATTACGTCACGCGTACATGCAACATCCTGTATACGAAGAAATAAGGTTAAATGATAGAAGATTTAGTGCCAAAAGCAATACTTTTTGAATTTTTGTCTTAGCTTTGTAAGTAACGAAGTTATGAAAGACTTTGACTTACGTGAGACACTTTACGACTAACGCCCTGTATACTACAAAATACAAGTATGCAAATTTTTCACATTGAATAAGTAAGCAATTTTGAATTTTTTTTTGTTACATTTTTCAATCCATCCAAGGTTGAAAAGCAGTTAGTAAATAGAATTTTAGTTTACATTTTAAGAAACTATGCAGATATCGAACACTTCTCTTGCAGAACGGAAAAGAATTAAATCTAGTTTGTCATAAATAGTAGGTTATCATTTCTAATTCATTTGCATGTTTAGGTAATATCGTGAAGCATTATGCAAATATACCAAAACCAAGGACAGTAAAGTTAATTTGTTTTACAATTGGATTACTAGTATTCCAATACTCTTTATTATTCATTTTCTAAGAAAAACTATAGACTAGAATAAAATAGTCACATAATAAGGTTCCAATTTTTTATTGTTGATTCATTTTGGTTTCTTATAACTTATCTACATTAACAAAGCATTTAATATCCATACAAACTATCACTATCGTAATAAAAAAACGGTTTTTGTCAGTATCTTTTTATATTTTAATGGCTTCAGCCAAAGAGCATGATAATCCAGTACCGTCAGGTTCTACCTGAAGGGAACTAACTTTTCCATTTTCCACAACCATTGAGTAACGTTTGCTTCTAGTACCCCCCAATGGTGGTAAATCGACAGCAAGATCCAAAGCTTTTGTAAATGAACCAGAGGGGTCTGCCAACATGCGAACTTTTCCACTAGTATTTTGGTCTTTGCCCCATGCTGCCATTACAAATGGATCATTTACAGCCACACAAACAATTTCATCTATACCCTGCTTTTTCAAATCATCTGCTTTCTTTATGTAGCCTGGTAAATGTGTCTGCAATCATTACATATAATTATAAAATGACATGTCATAGCTCATACCCTTATAAAATTAGAGAACAGTTATGACAATAATAATTGATTATTGAGAAATCTAAAACAGGTGTTCACTAAATTATTAAACAATAAAATAGCATTTCCTACTTTTTAGTTCAGGAATTGATTGTATGCAATTTAACCACAAGGTTGACCAATTATGAAAACAATCTCAGAACAAATAAAAAATTTACATATCTAACCTTGGAACAACCTGGAGTGAATGCGCCTGGAACAGCAAATATTATAAGCTTTTTTCCTGATGATAATTGGGCTAAATTAACTTTGTTGGTTGGGGTGTCCTCGAAAAGATCAACTGAAGGTAATGCATCTCCTTCCTGTAAAAAAAAATTAAAGAGGAAATTTTAAAATAAATCGTTTACGCATTAGATAAAGAACTTATTAAATAGAAAAAATTTTTAGCATAGCAACAAAATAAGATTAACGTGGTAATAGCTAATAAACAAGATAAAATTATTAAATAAATGAAATATGTACCGGTTTATTTAGCTAACCTTAAAACTAATTATGTAACGTTATAGATTTACAAGTAATCGATTAATAACACAAATATATTACCTTAATTGGCATGTTTAAAGTTGTTGAAATTTGTAAACACCTTTTGAACGAGAGACGTAGAGGACGTATAGCTGCAAGTCTAGCCAGCGAAGAACTGAAATTCATTTTATTCGTTTTATTCTACTTGTCTGTCTTTCTCTTGTGACCTTAACCTTAACATGACTTTAGCGTTCCCGGGCGTGTGTTGTTTAATCAATTTAAAATAGTGGAGGGGATTTTCCCATTCTGGTAATTTTATGAATTTTGTTATTGCAGTTTTCAACAATGCTAATGCAGTTATGTAAAGGGAGTAATTATAACAACTTTGTTTTCTAATATGACTCAATAGTAAAATTTTATTTAATTTTATGTTAATCTTTTGAAAACATGCATCAAATTCTCATTTGAAGCGGGAATCAAGTTGGATCTAAAATACGTGAATCATACAATAAATACTACCTTAAGCTCTTATATTACCGTTAAATAAATACTTTTTGTGTAGAATTATCGACAGAGTTGCCGATGTTAACAAATTAGTTTAACGATCTGCAACACTCAAACAGCTTCTTCTTGAAAAAAGCTGAACTAGATCTTAAAAAATAAATTCAAAACAGAATACAGAATGCAGATCTAGTGGCTACCAGTAAGTCATTCATCTGCATTGCTTGGTAACCACTTTGAATTACAGAATTGGGAAGAGTAAGTAGGTATTTGCGAAAACACGTAACGTTCGATATAACGTTATTTTATTGTGTAAAAACGTTCTAATTGTGTTGAATTCGTAACTTTTTACAGAAAAAGAACATTAATCATACACGAAAATCTTTAAAGAAACCCATTATCACTTTGTTGTAATGAGAAATACTCCCTGGAATGTGGAAAAATAAGGTGTAATGCTTGACATCTATGTCCGAATATAATTCCAACAAAATATTGCAATGTCGCGGAAGTAAGAATACTTATGGAATGCACCCAGTGCTTTAAGTAATAAAAAATATTGTTTGTAATTAATAAGAAAGAGTTATTAGGTACGTTTGTTTACCCCCAAGGTGCACCTCATCAGTATAAGTTTAGATTAACCTCTAAAACTAAAACTTAAAACCATAAAATTTGATTAAAAATTTAATTTAGAAAGCAAATAAACAACAGAATTACAATTTTGAAAAGTCTTAAAAACGGTATCTATAATAAACGTAAAATAAACTTTTTATTGGCTTCTTTTCCTGGAAGCTTTCCATTAACAAAGTTATAATACTGAAGAATACACTATAAAATCTATTCAAACGCTCGGTGTATTACAGATTTTATTTCAAAAGATTATACTACAAATTATTGTTAAAAATTGAAATGATGTTAATCTGGCAACGTAGAATGTCATTTAACACATCACGCCTGCGCT
>VTPC01000761.1:17121-33945 GCA_011009095.1 Ignelater luminosus | reverse complement strand
CAATTTGTCTTATAGATTAGTCTGCTATGGGTAACAATATTTGGACAACATTTCTGTAAGATTCTAGAAATACGAATTTGCTCAAAAAACTTGTAGGAACTTGGGCAGCACGTGAAGCCTAAGAGAAATTCCAAATTCCAACTGAATTACGTTGAACCATGTGTTTTACAGATTATTTTGCTGTAAGCAACAATGTTTGGGCAAAAACGTTGTAAAAATCTAAAAATATAAATTGGCTCAAAACATAAAATCAATTACATGAACTTGACCAGCACGTAAAGCCTTATAAGAATTCCAAAATTTTAAGACTGTAAAATTTAGTTCCGGTTTTAGATTTTTGTCTTCTAGATCGATCTGCTATGGGCAGCAATATTTGGACAATATTTTTGTAAGAATCTAAATATACAAATTGGTTTAAAAACTATAATCGATTTTAGGAACTTTGACCAGCACGTAAAACTTGACAGAAATTCGAAAACCTTAAGACGTGTTAACTGTAAGATTTATCTTGATTTCTGGATTTTTTCCCTTATGGATCAGTTTGCTATAGGCAATAATATTGGAGAAGAACTTTGTAGAAATCCAAACATACAAGTTGACTCAAAAATTTCAATCAGCGTAAAGCTTGACGGAAATTTCAAAATGTTAAGACGTGTCAAGTGTAAGATTCAGCTCAGCTTTTGGACTGTTTATCCCGTAAATTAGTCTACTGATTTGGATAAGAACTTTCCAAAAGTTCATAAATACGAGTTGGCCCAAAATCTCCAATCGTTCGTTGAAGCTTCATTAGCCTTAAAAACCCGCTGATTACCTTAAAAACGTGTCAACAATAAGGTTTGGTTTAAATTTTGTAGTCTCTGTTTCATGAAGCAGTCTGCTGTTAAGTTAAGTTTTTATAGTTAAGTTTTCCAATCGTCTCCAAATTCCACAATAATTAGTAGTGCTGTCTGAAAATAAAAGAGACTTACACTAAATTAATAGTTCGTAGTGCCTGTATGAACAGCCCCAAAAGAAGGAAAGAAAAATAATTTTTTAATGATGGTTTACTTGAGTATTTCATTATAAAAAGTTATACCAACACATAAAATAAAAAGAAGCATTCCAGTATTCTGAAAAAAGGCCTTTTGAAATACATCCCTTCTTTGATGTTATTAATAACGACGCTTATTTAATAAAGTGTTGATATGTGTATACTTTAGAAAAAAGAAATGAATAATCCTTCCACTCCACGCATTAGCTTTATTGACATAACTTCTAATTTGTAATCATATCCCTCGGAAACATGTTGCCAACTGTGTAAATATGGAAAATGAATGTGGTTTCATTAAATTCAATTTGCTGTCGCTTTACATAAGAAGCCACAGACAGACGGTTTGCGGTTTCTAGTTTTCTATCAATTTGAAAAATATTCCGTGCATTACACATTTAATATTCATCATATATTTTAGAAAATTAAACTTTAATTTTATTCCCGTTTCAAAGTAGCGTTTGGAATAATAATTATTACTATAGTTTAACATGCAAACCAATTTTAAAATTGAATAGAGGGAAACAGTTTCTTTCTTTACAGTTGCACTATTAATTTGATTACTTAATAATGCTTTGTATTGTGTACATACAAAGACTGCAATGTAAAGATAAAACAACTTTAAATCGAAAGGAGGTTGGGTTTCATTTACCAAATAGAGAATAATGTCACGTTAATTATCTAACCGAGTACGTGATTTATTTAGTATTTGCTTAACGTCGATCGGTAATGAATTCTCAGGTGTTTTGAGATATTGTTAATTGGAAAAAAGTAGAAAAGTTTTTTAATAGGTTGATTTAAGTGAGGTTAGGTTGATGTAAGACAATAATAAAATAATGAGGCTTTTATGCAAGCTTTTTCTATTTAGCAAATTACCTTGGAATTGTTTTCCATTTTTAGGCATTTTCTTTCATTATTTTATAGTAAATAAGACGATCTATACGTGTAGTAATATCATAAAATTCTGTAGACTCTCCTCTGTTACCTGCTACTTGCTTTCAGAATGCCGCGAAAAAAAACCAATAAAATGATATTTTTTTAACTAAAATGTTTTTTCGCCAGTTGCACCAGGGATGAATTTAAAAGCGTCAAGTTCGATTTATCTGACGTAATATTATTTTAGTCATTTATTTAATATTACAGAAAAATGCTGCGAAGAAATGAGTGGAAATTATCATACTTGGGAAGAAGAAAAAGAAATCTGCGGGAATGGCAGCGGTCTCTTACTGCTTTCTATAATGATATTTTCTTCTATTGCAGAGTCTACTCGCCAGTTGAGATATCCAGAACTATTTGGTTTATGCGGTATGTAATTTTCATTTGATTATTTATTTAACTTTTATTTACATTCTAAAATCCCTTAAGATTCTTTCCCAAACAGTACTCAGGTATAGTCCCTGGATTTTCTGCAAATCAATTGAGTATCAATCGTCTACCAAAGTTTTCATTCTTAACAATCTTTCTAAGGCGTTTAAGAATTAAATTTGAATAGAGTACAGAGAATTAAAGTTAGGTTATTAAAAAACTTTCGAAAACTCGAAAATCAAGTGCCAAATCGAAATTCAAAACGAGCTCAAAATGGAATTACAACTTTGAGTTTAGGACTTTCTGCAATTATGCTGCATATTACCTTTTCCAATCAAATCGTAAGTTCTAGCGATGGGGAATGAGTGCGCAGCTCAAGAAAACGCTTTTAGCTTCATTTTTGACAAGAGGTTTAATCCATACATGCCATTGCAGCAGAAACAACCACAAACCCATTAACTCATTTGATTGGTTGACCTTAGTGAAGTGGAGCTTAACCACTTGGATTGGACGCTGATTTAATTGGACTACGAGTTTACAGTGTTCAGATGCGCCAGGAAAATAATGAGACAGGCTTTCTCATTTTTGAAGTTCAGCCTCGGTTAGGTTAGATTAGCCTAGGTCGCAGAAAAAGGCACGGCAATCATTAGAAGGGCAATTGGAAATGCCGTGGAGGTGAATAACAGAAGAATTATAAAAACTCCTGGTGGACGGACGAAATTGGCATGCAAAGGGCAATATGTATGGCATCCCGGAGAAGAGTCACCAGATCATCTAGGAATATGGGAGAGGGAAACAACGGGATACTGATAGGGTTCAGAAAAAATATAAGACTGCAAAGACAGTTTTGAGAAAGATGATTATTGAGTCAAAGAGGGATCACTGAAACAAACTCATTGATGATATTGAAAACGATATTTGGGGAAGGGGTGATAAAGGAAGTGCGCAATAGACCACCCCATGAATTAACCATAGAGAAAAAAAGGGAGATCTCTAGAGCACTATTTATCACGGGAAGAGAGCGAGGGTAGTTCAGAATGCCAAGACAGGCGAATGAAGATCCATTTACAATGTAAGAAGAACTACAGGCAGCTATAAAAAGCACAAAATGCGAAACTGCGCCGGGTCCGGATGGGATCCCACTAGAAGCCATCATAGACATGGTTGCTAGTTGTATGTAACTCCCTGCTCGACAGACAATGCTTTCCAACAACATGGAAGAAAGCCAGGGTGGCACTGATAGTTAAAGAGGGGAAGGACTCAGAGCGGAGCGGGTCATATAGACCCATCTGTTAGTAAGACTTACGAGAAGATGATAAGGGATAGGCTTGTTTGGAAGATTGAGGAAAGAGGAGGCTTTTCTGAGTCGCAATACGGCTTTAGAAAAGGGCTTGACAGGGTTATAACAATAAAAAGGTGCGCGTTAGTCACAATTGACGTAAGGAACGCGTTTAATATGGCTGGGTGGGAGATTATTATCAACAAACTAAACAAAATGCAGGTATCTGCTTACCTGGTAAAATTAGTGAGAGATTACTTAAGTGACAGGAGGATACAAATCGATCGAAACAACAGTATGGATGTTAGGGCCAGGATCCCGCAAGGCTCCGTTCTTGGATCCACACTACTGGATGTACTATATGACAAGGTCTTAAGCCTACCTCTACCGAGTGGGGTTATAACAATAGGATTTGCAAATGACCTAGCACTCCTGGTAAAGGCGAAGGAATGCTGAGAGCTGGTCGACTCTAGATAGCTTCCGAGAAATGCGAGGCGTTGCTCTTCAAGACCAATGGGTATCCTCGAAATGTATATTTCAGGATGGGCAACAGGCTAGTGATACCCTCCAAAACAGTTAAATACCTTGGGGTAATTAAATTTACTTTAATCGGATTCGAATCCTACCTGCGGTAAAGATTTTTAAATTAATTTAATTAATTTAGATTGTAATATGTACCTTGGGATACTCTGGGATGGTCATGGTACATTTAGGAACCATGTGATGACTGTTGCAAAGAAGGCAGAAAAGAAAAGTTTTATGTGGTGTCGCCAATTCAATAATATTGTACACAGAGCCGATATGGTATCCGGCACTAAACATAAAGAGGTATCAGAACATATCGGAGAAGACGCAAAAAGGGGGCTACTCAGGATCGCCTCTGCCTACAGCTGACTACGGCTCTCCAGACAATTACAGGATCTCTGCCGCTGAACCTCCTGGTAAACGACAGAAGATACACATAGGAGCATGCGGATGATAAAGAGCTGCGAGTCGTAAAAGACAGAGCTACGTAACTAAGTTCGGAGGCTTGGCAGCAGAGGTGGGAGGAAAATGAAGTCAGAGCTCAATGGACCGAGCAGCTGATACCACTTATAAGGGAATGGTACGGCTGCAAGCACAGAAAAAGTAACTATTGGCTGAGACAAGCGCTAAGCGGTCATCGATTCTTCTGTACATATATGGTAGACCCGCATTAGGGTGGAGATGTCCACGAAAGGAAAGCTAGAAACTGCTACTAACAATAATAAATGGAATAGCTGTGGAAACAATGAAATAAGTCATCAAGTTTGCGCCCAAATGACTACTAGAGGTCATCAGCGAGCTATTAAAGAACTAGATGCTTTCAGAAAAATACAAGATAGCAAAAGTAATCTTGATACTAAAAACAGCAATTCCCTCAAATCGGTATTATCATTCGGGCACTGTGCTTGATGAACACTGTAAGCAAATTATGTGACTCTCTATCTATCAAGGAGATCGAGGGTAAAGAGAATTTTCTTGACAATCAATATGACTTTCAGAAGGAAAACTTGGTGTTGCCAATTATTTCTAGTTTGTGTGTTTCTTGATGGTAACAACCTTAACCTGATAATGTTGCCAAATTGATAACGAAAGCGGTAGTCAAATTATTAAAAGTTGAGTAGGATAGACAGTAACTTTTATTTGACTTCTTTCTTCTTAAAAGATTTTAGCGTTTAGGCATTGGAAAAGATCACAGCGTAATTATACAAAAACTTAGAAACTAAAGAATCTTTGAATACTTTATTGGTCTAATTTCCAGCTACATGAGAAACAAATGGATCAGTAAAGATAAGGAAGATAAAGAATGAGTTATGGTAAGAATATCTCAGAGATTGTTTCGTCTTCGCAGATGACAGTCAAAGAAAAATATGCCAATCAAACGCAAAAAGATGCTCGCAAAAAATAAAAGACTAAATGGATCGCTACAGCTTCCAATTAGATCTGAAAAAGCTAAAGTCATTATTCCCAAAGGAAAAATAACTAAGCTAGTTAACAGAGTTGAAGAAATTGGAGGTCCCACTTGTGGGAAGAGAGAAATATCAATATCATGGATATTAAAAGTCATTGCTCTTTTGGGGGTAAATCATAGCAAGCCTGATTGTCACTGACTTACGAGCGGAAAAAAGAAAGGAACTTGTATGTTGCCTGCAAAGAACAGCAAAGAGAAGAGCGTAACATAATAAGAAACAACTACTAAAGTAACTAAGTGGCAGGAAAACTGAAAAGCAAATGTGAAAGTTGGTATTCTGAAGAAAAAATCATCTGGAACATACATAGACTTTGAATGTACAAAATGGGAAGATTATCTAGAACAGCTGATAAAAAATAGTTCACGTATACACGAAAAAAGTAACGAGGGAAAACGAAAAGGTTGTAAAAATCTAGAAGACTTGTAGTGTTATAAGGACAAACTAGAAAGGTACAGAAATACTGCCTAAAGATGCCTGACATATCAAGTATAATGGTTCCAAGTACTCTGTAAAAGATCAACGGGAAGGTTTTAGTTGGTAAGAGACTGACGTGCGCTAGGTGCTGAATTCTCTCTCAAGAAAAAAAAAGCTTAGAAAAATGAAGAAAAAAAGAAATGACTCTTCAGGATGACTTCAGAAAAGAACACTTCACGCTGCAGGCGTGTTCTCTAAATTGTAGACTTTCAAAACGCGTTCAACGTTGGCAGATTGAGACCTAATCTTCGATCGAAAAGAAGGTACGTTAACAAGATATTTATATAACCTAATTGTGGACTACCTGAGTACCTTGTAGACAGATTGAAATAGCTAAACAAAAGAAAATAATAAAAGTGCAAGTGTGGACTGTCTAAGTGAAACTTTCTATGCGTTGATGTAAATATTAGTTAAGACTCTTAACTGCTAGTAGGAACCAAGATTATAGATTTAGCCGATGATCCGGCGCTCAATGAACGATAACAACACACTCATGGCAAATGTGAATGAAAACTTGAAACTCTGCAGAAAAACTAAGCAATTATACTGTAAGGTGAAAGACGACAAAACCTCATAAGATTTTACGTAGGCGATGTAACATAATAATAGAACCTAAGATATTGTGAAGTATTTATGAATTATCCTTGAAACTCACAGAAAATTTGGCAGTCATTTAGACAAGATATCAGAAAAGGCAGAGGATACGTCATCCAGACTTGCGCAACTAATGCCAAATATAAGAAGACCTAGACGAGCAAAAAATTCAATTCTATGCGGAGTTAACAAAGATAAGGATAGCTTGAAAACAATACAAAAAAAGAGTTTATCAAAAGCAGCTTCAGCGTTTAGAATCACGTCCACCTGCCAGTAATTACTGTAATACTGCTCATAGACCTCCTTGCATCTAAGAAGAAAGACACATACAACCAAGTGGTTGAAAAAGAGGTAAAAGCTCTGAGAGGTAGCGCAAGGGACATAAACACTGAAACGTAGCAAATGAAATGCCAACCAGGAGAAAAGGCAATGGACAACAATGTTAATCCCAATAATATCCAAATGCAAGCATACCATGGCAGATCGAACAGGTTACAAATCTGAACCTGCAGAAAGAGAATCGAGAAAGAAAACAAAGCGAGATGGATACTGCCAAACAGATGAGTGCGCATAAAAGGAACTGCCCACAGCCAACTAGGACGAATGACCACAATCCCGGAAGATTACATTTTGACGGTTTTGGATGCAACTTTTTTGGCGACAAACGGCGTGATTAGTGAGTTTCACACCCCTACAAGCTTGGGCTCTTATAAAACAAAGGTTTAGTTGTCTAATCGACCTCGTGCCCAATTGGCTGGATCCCAATCAACCTTGTGCCCAATGCTCTATCGCATAAAAACATAACAAGCGCGTTTCCCAAACTATTACCAGACATCCTTACCCTCTTGGAGGGATAAAAACCAATACTACTCCGACATTGGTAAACCCTTCCATAAACAATCTAGGGAACTACGAAATAGAAAAACTGAAAAACATGCAACGGGCCCATCAAAAACTCAACAACGTGAAACCTAACTATTCTTCAAGCCATTACAAATAATTTTATTTGCTAAACGATGCTGAAGCAAATCGAAGATCTCTCGGACAAAGAACTTCGCTTGTTTACCCTCGAATTAAATAAATGCGCAACAAACAAATTGGGTAATTATCGGCCTGCATGGGACAGCTCAAAAACAACTATAACCACAACAATTAATGACTCGATAATAGGTAAAAGCTAAAGTTTCTCAAATGATGCATACAAAAGAGTAGTACAGAAAAAACCACGAAAGAAGACTCGACAAGAGTCCACTAAAAACAGCGATGTTGCCACAGAAAACAAACTCATTGTCCTCTCACAGTCGAGGACATGGAAGTGGAATACGTTACCGAAAGCTTCACTCCGATAGAAAAGAAAACGAAAATTCTTCCCATTATAGTAAAAGATAAAGAACGCTGGACTCAATGTCTCAAATACAATTTCACGAAAGCACGAAACAATTAACCATCCACCTTCTTGACGAGAGCAACATAGCCTTTTAGTACACGTACCAACTCTCTGAAGAAAAATCGATTAGAGTGGTAATTCGAGGTATTCCCTCCGAAATAGATACTGTGGACGTCAAGGACGATCTGGAAGAAAAAGGTTTCCAGGTAAACTCAGTAGTCGGAAATGTAGTAGGCAAAGAGCGTCGTCCCACACCCCTGGTGCTGGTGAGCATTAAGAAAGACATTTCTCACTCAACATAAAAGCTGAAATACCGGAGACCATCACTCCGCCACTTGTGCAAATGCCAAAGACCAGCCGGCAACCTGCGTCAGCTGTGGTGGAGGCCATCCAGCCAGTTATAAAGGATGTCCCAATTTCCTAAGAAAACACCCTCACAGACAAACTGAACAAATAATGGACAGTCGACGTTTGAACTCAACGATAAGTATACCATCTAGTTCACCTCGTTTTACAAAGTGGCAGCAACCCCTTCCGCTCCCTTTGCTAAAACATCTCTTCCTCATCATTCCAACAATGACTGCAGAGCAAAGCATCCAACGACATTAAAGAAAGTACTCTCTATCGCTCTAGATGCTCTATCGCATAAAAACATAACAAGCGCGTTTCCCAAACTATTAGCAGACATCCTTACCCTCTTGGAGGGATAAAAGCCAATACTACTCCGACATTGGTAAACCCTTCCATAAACAATCTAGGGAACTACGAAATAGAAAAACTGAAAACCATGCAACGGGCCGATCAAAAACTCAACAACGTGAAACCTAAACCAGATGAAGGAGGCAAGGGCAAACGCTAGGCACTCCAAGATAAAAGAGAAAGAGACATCGTCTGATAAGTTGCAAGTTTTTCCTACAATCGCATTCTAGCAGTTTCGATTAAAATCGCCATAACTTCAAACTTTAGGGTTTTCCAAAGACGAACAACTCAAATGATGATTATTTATACCGTACCGTGCAAGATTTAGTTTTGATAATCTTAATTTAAGGTAATTCAAAAGAAGTTTGTATTGGTTGAGCTTAAGCAAAAGATTTGATGAAGATACTTAATGCTACTATTGCCTGATAGGGTCACTGTTATGTTTCAAGCTTTCGCTGCTGTTCAGCTGCTCATGGTAAGTATCATCATAGATTATGGTATTTAGTCTAAAGTTAACTGGTTTCTTGGAGATCAAATATTACAGAAAAACGTAATATGAATGCTATGGTTCAAGATGAAGTGACAAACAGAATTGCTAATCTAATGATGTTTCAAGTTTACAAATCAAGATACATATAGAAGCATAAGATTGAGATCTTTAGATTTTAATTCTTATAACATTGAATCTGAAGATTAATAAATGGTAATACAATCATCAGTAAAACTGATCAAAAAGACGGCTGGACGAATTGTGTTTAGAAAAATGCGAAAGAACATGAATAATACAACAAGTAAAAACGAATAATTTAATTAAAATTCTTTGTTGATAAAATCAATATGCAAATGGAGAATGCATCTACCTAATTATAATCCTTTGTTATCTTTTATAATACTGAGATTAAAAAAGATGTTCAATTAGTTAATGTCCAATCCATATTCTAATATACTTACAATGAAATATTATTGTAATTCATACTTCTGTATGGTATGATGTTTTCAAAGAGGCAGAAGCTTTTTGCTACTTTTTAGCTTTAGGAAACATCAGATAAATCCACAAACAATCCTCACACCACATACTATTTGAAAATTCCATTTCTAAAATCAAACATTACCTAGTCCTGAGTTGAACACATATATGACAAATACACGCTAGTTTCTAATACATTATTCATCGATTTGTAATATACCAGATCTCGGATATTCAATACAACAAAAAAATGTCACGTGTAGAGCAGAGAGGAAATGGAATACCTCCAGGATGCATTTCCGATGCCTGATGGATAAGCGCTTCCAAATCTGAACGTACTACCTTACATATTTATACAAATTGCGATATGACAAACGGTCGAAAAGCATGACATGCAGGTTTAGTTGAAGTAGCAGCAAGATTTCTTTGAGATTTCATCTCTTCCAAGACTTCAGGATTTTGCCAAAGCTTTATATTAAAAAGAGAAATGTTTGACTTTTCTTATTTCCGTCTGTACGCAAATGTACCTTATAATTTTGATACAAGTGTAACTAAGTATATATAAATCGCGCTAAGTATTAGCAGAATAATCTCTAGTAAGTAATAAATCGTTACAAGCAAATTTAAATAAATAAACCTTGTAACGTTATATAGAAATAATATTTTATTAATTAAAAACAAAAAAATTAAAATTAATTGGATGAAATACACATAAACTTCTGGATATATTGGGCGTATTAACAAGATCTTGCAGTTAAATTACACGTTGATCAAATTTTTTCCTTGTATACTTTATGTTAAAAGGAAAAGTAACATCCTGCTTTAAAAAATCTAAAAGGAGTAGGCTTTGATTTATATAAGATGGGTTAATAAAGCAGTAGGCCTTGATTCGGTAAAAATGCTTTTCTGAATGAATGGAGTGCAACTCAATGACTTTTAAAATTGTCTAGAAAGGTTAAATTCAATTCTCAACTAATCATTAAATTGTAACACGTCTCTCAGTTTGAAATTCTTTAATTTAATTAAATTACATTTAATTTCATTTGTTTCTTTCGCCGTTCGTTCTGTTAAATAACAAAGAAAAAGTAAACGGTTCTCTTTTGTTTTTGCATTCTATTGACATTAGCTCAAAGCGGAAATTGACCGGTTAAGCACTTGCATTTCTAGAATAATAAACGCAGTAAAATTTCCCATCTTTGTAATAAATGGTTGGTCAGATTGAATTTGGATTCGGTTTATAGTGATCGTTGATCAAAGATAAAAATCTCTATTAGCTATCTGGTATGTAAAGAGACGCGATTTTTCAAAAGTGGGCAATTAAATTAAAACTGATTTTTCGCTTGGTTACACATGGAGTATTCCCCTCCCTCTTTATTAACTCTGAAAACCTAAATAACTTATTTACAGAATTACCGACTATAATTTTAAAGTTTCAAACGAAGAATATTATGATATTGTGTAGTGCCTTAATTAAAATAATATTTTAGGTTCTCCTCTTCTTTATAATGTCTGTAAAGATTAAGAAATTAAAACAGAAATTGCTATCAGAATTTAACTCATTCAATTACATCCAAGTAATTACCCTGCTCGTTGATGCAGAAATGTGAAAAAATCAAATTAAAGTTGACGGCTCTATAATCAGTTCCTTGTTGCAAAAGGCATACTTTGAAATAGTTAATAATTGTTTCAAACTGTACAACTATCAAATGTATTATCTGAAAAGATTTCCGGTGATGCAATCTGTGCCAATATTAGTCAGATGCAATTAAAAAAAGAATACAATACTTTTCTGATCTTCTGTCCGATTGGCAGTTCTTCAGAGTAAGTCGCAACTGTTGCCCTGTTGGACCCTCTCACTCATCTAAAATTTACAAGAATGGCCTTTCCTGCAGACAAAGATAGACATGCAAGACTGTGTCCTTTAACTTTTTCCCATTTCTTTCTCAAGCTTTCTATTTCTTTACCAACTTTATCTGATATTCATAGCATTAGAAGAGGTAATCAAGGTTTTCCCTTCAAAGAATCCCTTTACAAATTACATCTCTCTTTTTCGGGGCATGTCTCACTGCTCTGATCAAGAAAAATGGCAAAACTTGACATTGTCATTTCGGATGGTGTGTAAGCTGCAAAATTATTTCCTTCTGTTTTCTGCACGAATCACCTTTATTTGGTAACGAAACTATACAAATACATCGCGTTGTGAGGAGAACCCTGTCGGACCTATCACTTTACATTTGACTATGAAACCCATTTCAACCGAATTAAATCTGTGGTACTTAGATGACAGTGCCTTTTTCCAATTCCATCTATTGGAAATTTAAACCTTTTCATCAGTAAGTGCTCAACTGCTTGGTGTTCCACTTCTTGATAAGAGAAAACTTCTTCACTGTAACACTTTCCAAATTGTCTCTTTATCTATTTCACTCATCATTCCCAATTCAGCGCCTTATTTGTTTTCTTTGCTATGGGTCAGCGTGAAAATTCTTACTTACTATCAGTTTTAGAAAACCCGTTAGAGTCTATTCTTAAATTTCATTCATGCAAATGCAAGCTATACTTTTGGTTTGGAAGGATTTGGAAATTCTTGCCTGACTGATGTTGATACTTTGGCAAAAAAAGTAGCTCGACAGGATTAGTCCAGATGGTTTTTTCCACAAACTTAGACAGCTTGAAATAGCCATATTATTACGGTAACTAAATTGCAACTTGAACGCTCTGCTACCGTCCCGTTCCAAAAAATGCTGCTCATCTATTTTCATATTTTTCAGAAGGATTTCAATCTTGCCAGTGTTTGCTAACCTCATAAATGTCCTTATGGTGCTACGGTTAACGCTTAGGTTAGCTAGTAGAAAACGGAAAGAATATGTCTGGAAAGACGATTCACAATTAATTAAAAAGAATGGGTGCGAAGAGACGAGATAACAGAAGTGGTGTTATTTGGGAGGAGAGATTAGGAAGGGTACGGCTCGGCTCGGTGTGTTTCTCTCTTAGTAATAAGTATGTATATAAGATCAGAGGGGAAAGAAGTTAGCAGGACCGTGACATGAACCAAACAAATATAATCGCGCAAGTTTAATTTTTTCGCACGAAGGATATACTATTACGAGGACAGTAGAGAGCGTAATGTCATTAAATGGGACGCTCTCTGCGACGACTTGCAAAATCTAAAGGCAAGGATCTCGCTCAATTCAAATTTAAAGGTATATTCTGGGGAGAAAAACCATGATTAACAAAAGGGGATGGGTAAAGGGGTGTGGTAAAGGAGGTTTTTCGATTTGCTTAAGTAAATAGAGGAGGCAGTACGGTATGGCTCGGTGTGACCTCCTTCTACCTTTGGGGTAGATAGATAAGAACGCGAGAAGGATCAGGGGGGTAGGAGTGGGCAATGGACAACTATTGGCCTGCAGTTACTGGAGGTCATGGAAAAAACCAAACTAGTATGATCGCGCAAGTTTATTTATTTAGATGAAAAATAATATCACGAGTAAAGGAGAGAACGTAGTACCAAAAGGTGAAGCATTCTCTACGATGAAAACGCAAAACCCAAAAAAGGGGTATTGCCCCATCCAAATTCAAATTATATATTCTGCAGTTAATATGTAATTTTGCGTGCTTTGCTAAAATTTCAATTACATTAGATTTTAGAATGGCGAAATGACGTTAGTGCTTTGGAAATATGATAGATCCTCAGAACTATTTGTCAGGTCCAGCAGAAGACTGTTTAGGATATAATCCCTTCTCCAGTTTTCAAGAATAATTATAGGAGGATGCTCGAGAACGATAAGTACAAGAGACTCGGCGTCTTAGTGGATAGATGAGATAATAATTTGATGGATGGCTCAGACTGCAAGAAACATCTATCGGCTGATTTAGGCCAGGTTGCAAAAAAGCTTTGTTAAATGCTTGATCGATTGATCAACCACTTAATCAATTGATTAACCGATCAGAAGTAGGAAATATTTAGACTTATCCAATCAGATTGGCTAATCAACTGATCAACTTGATCAATGACCAAATTATTTTTTTGCAATCGAGCGATAGACTTGTAGAGGCTCGTTAAGTTGGGTACAGGAAGTGCAGTGTCTGACGGCTGCACAAGGTGTTAGGCAAGGGCGGTGATAGATTCGGCGGCAGCAACAATAGTGGTCTCACCTCAAGATGTTGCTATCGCAGACAGTCTCTTCACGACAGGGTCGTTTCTCTAAGTCGTTGAGGTGGATTTTCGGATGCTCCCGGTGCTCGTTCCAAGTGGCAAAGCAGCATTGCAGACCGAAGATCTTCCATTTCTTCCGCCCGGATGACAAGCTGGCTCGAGTGGTAGTGATAAGTGGCAATGAAAAATGGTAGATAAAGCACTAGCTAGAGTTTTCGTTTATTTCCACAACTCAGTCTCTGTAAGTCTGCAATATTCGCGTACGCGGACGTCCCTTCTTAATTGTGAAGAATTTCGACAAGAAGTACATATGAGCAGAGGTCTTTGTCCACTGTTGGAAACCATCATCGAAGTGAGCCTGTGAAACCTAATGACGGATTGCAAACGGTGTAAAACCCAGATTATCCAGGATTATTTTCGTCAAAGCAATGAAATGGTCGTAGAGTTATTGCCTAAGGACACAAGGCACGACGCAATAGTAACGAGGCTTATTTTCAAATCGGTTGATAATGATAGCGGTGTCGATGACAATGATAATTACGGTGATGAAGGCAGAACAAGGAAAAAGCTTTCCCCCAATAGCTGCGTCATCCGGCGATAACTGTGGTAGATGCTGAAACGGCTTGGAACGTCTAAAGCGATCTGAGTCAACAGTTCCAATGAGGGTAGCAGGATGCTCCGATGATGGATAGAGATTTACTGAAACAATGAATAGAGCTTCCAATATTATCTAGAATGTGTGGTTATAATAGAATTGAAGATTAATTCTCCACAGAACATTTTACTTTTAGAAGATGAAAGTGCCTATTGGTATTTTTAGATGAATACCACAGTAGGGTAATCGTGAGTGTTTCCATCCAGTGGTGGACATCCGGTGAACATTCTTTCCGCTCTACGATCTGACACGGGAGGTGATAGACTAATATCGTCGGATGCAATGCTGTTTCTTTGCTCTACTGGGATTTTGCTTGCTGAACAGTCCCGAAAGTCCCTCTTACCACTATTACTGTCTCTACACTGTCGTCTACCACCAATCCGCCATCATATCATAATCATGCTCATGATATTTATGACATATGCATCTTTGATGTCACGTCGTCATACCACCTACTTCCGTTGCTAGCTATCTAGTCGGCAACCAAACACCACAGTTCTATATGCGACGTCGGTAACCCAACTACAACCACTAGCTATCTAACAGAATTTAGAAGAATTAAAGCAACAACTTGCAGCTTTGCAACGTTATTGAGAAAGAAACTTAATTATAGCTCTAACCTAACATTGAAATATAAAGAGTAAGGCTACATCTTGCAACATCTCATTTAACCTAAATTATCATTTTGATATAAACTAAAAGTTGTGTGTCACAAATCCTTTCGAAAAATCCTCAACTAATAGTAAAGAGCTGTATTTACGTTAGCAAAACTGTCAGATTCTGATAGCCATCTAGCGTCCAGAATAAAAGTGAATTTTCAAAGGAAGATTTTTCTTAGTCTTCATACGCCTTGATTTTAATGATTTTGTTTGAAATCTGTCCTTTGTTGGAGCTCTGATGATACTTGTGAGATATTAGATTTTTCAAGATTCCATCTGATACTTATATTCTTCTTCTTGCCCAAACACAGATTACCCTCAAACTGATTGTGCAAAATCTAGCGCGGCGTCTCTTTCTTTTCGCAACTGCTATGTCTACTGTGAAATGATTTTTGTCAACTTTTCTTGAAGTTCGTTTCGGTAAAGCAGATTTTATATTGTATCAAGGGTCAACCACAGAGCTAAATCCTGAACAGCGAGAGATGTTTGGACTTGGAGCATCTGTAGTTATCCGAGAGAATTACACAACCCAATCAGGAGTTATTTTTCAAAAACTTCTCCAATTATAACCTTTTGCAGTGCCTTCAAAATAACTATATACAGGGTGTCCGAATATAACACTGAAAACTCCTGACTATAGGTTAGCCGGATTAAATAGAGACGATTAACGAAAAAGAGGTAAGTAAAAGATTTTTAATTGTTGAGTTATAACGCTTCAAAGTTGATGGAAAAAATGGTTATTTCTTTACTGTGTCCAGATGAACCAACAAATCTTTTTCAAACTTGGTATGGTAGTTGGCGCTATTAGGGTGGTCTTTATGCTAAAATATCGTCGAAATTTACAAATCGTATCACAAGTTTTCATGAATATGCTACTTTTGAAAAGCTCACTTCTTCTACAGCCGACATTTTACAACCTTGCAACTTTTTCGTAAACTTAAGCATTTAAACAAATAGCATACCAAGATTGATTCATTTGGACACAGTAAAGAAATAACCATTTTTTCTCATCAACTTTGAAACGTTATAACTCGACAACTAGAAACTTTTTACTTACTTTTTTTTCACAGACAGACAGACAGAAATTAATGCTGTTGCGCTAAGCGCGGCTTTAGAAGCTATTCAGCTTCTCTCAAGCCCTAATTTTGACGGCTGAACGCAACGCTAGTATGCATCGGCGAGGCGTAGTAGATTGAAGATGGTAATGCGGCAAGCACCTTTTTTTCGAAAAATCGTCTCTATTTAATCTGCCAAGCCTACAGTCATAAGCGGCATGTACTGCAAAAGTAAACAGAAACCACCATTTTCGTGCGACAAGTGGGTAAAAAATAAGGGCCGAGGTACTTACGAAGAAGTTACAAGCGGTTATGGTCAAGTAGTGATGACCAAATGGTATGACCATAAACCAGTGGTCATGGCCTCAAATTTTATTAGCATTGGAAATGCCGATGTGTGCCGAAGGTGGGACAAAAACCAAAAAAAAGTATATAGATGTTACCATGCCTGAGGTAATTAAAGAATGTAATAAAAATATGGGAGCCGTTGAAAAAGATGTAATGGACCTACTCCACTTTCGGGCTTATGTTGCTGAAGGCGAAACATCTAATGACTTCAAAAAAAAGAGTACTTCA
>VTPC01000761.1:0-17111 GCA_011009095.1 Ignelater luminosus | reverse complement strand
AGAAATAAAACTAATAGCAGAAGTACGACTGGACAATGTGGGGCACTCGTCACTTTTTGACGATAAAGAGATTTCCACACAATGCAAATTTGGCAATGTTTTCATCCGTCTTCTTTTAAAGATGTTATTAATTTCCTCAACTGTTCTTTTGTAAAATTTTGACTAAATTCAGCATTATGATTAACCAACCATTCTTGCATTTGGTTCTCTTTTTTAGAAGGAAACGTGGGCGGTTTGTTCACTTTGAATGATACTGGGCATTATCCGGCATCGCTACACATTTATCTTGCAGTTTAGCCAAAGCAGTAATGAGCTGTTTAGCCATCCATTTTTCAAATGTATCCCTATCCATGATCTTATGGTAGTTTCTGTCATCATTATTGCTAGCCAGTAAATAATCACACCTTTCCAAACAACACATTTTTCTAACAAGATACTTCATTAACTTTTATAATACAGCATGGAAGTATTAAGGGAAATAAATAGATATGGAAAATACTAACATTTTAAATTTAACAAGCTTACACTGAACTTAAAAAGGTATCTGCGCAAGATGATCAAGTTGTTATGTACCTAACACAGTTACGCTCCTGACTAATTCTTTAGAGCTATAGTAGACAAGGTTGCATAATGCTAATCAATATGGTTCTACACAGTGACCATTAGAGTGGAGCAAAATAGGGCAAAACAGTTTTTTTTTTCAAATTTTAAAATGAAACAGCGTGAAAAAGGTGCAGCTATGGATACTTAGGAAGGTAAGTATCTTGGTCTCTTTGTTCTCAAACGAGAGCATATATTTTATCCATTTTAATCTTGCTTTGATAAAACCATCTCTTGCTTCATGGTCACATACCCCTTGCAAAGCTTCTATCACTAGTTTGATTTCGACGGCTTGTGTGTGACGCGAAAGCAACGGTATTTCACTATCCGGAATCATACCTTTTTCTACGATACTATTTCTCCAATCCAATAAAGTAGAAGTGAGCGGTGGTTCTGTCACGAACAAATTTTGCCACTGAATCAACTGGCTATGAACACAGGCATTGAAATTGAACGCAGGGATTACAAATTCCCCAATAGTTGGTGTTTTAATTTGAAAACGAGCTTTTATAATCCACCTACAGGCCAATTCCCCCACAATTTTGTTGTGTACGTAACAAAACATTTTTGGGGTGACCATTTGAGTTATTGGGTCAATAATGTCTTTTAAATCTTCTTGAAGATATCTTGTCCTTCTAATGATTTCCCATAAGTGGTAAGCTCCATGGATGGAAGATGGCTTGCTTTTAATTTTGAACTACATTGGTCCATATACCTTCATTATAAATGTTGCAAGAATTTCTAGTTGATTGTGAAGTTGCTGTATAACGACATATGTACAAACGTAAAATTCTATTGATCGTAGTGAGCCATCTCGAATGAGAAAGTTGCCCTGGTTGCTGTTTTAGTAGTGCCAATGGACAATTGCCAATTGAAATTGCTGTCATTATTTGATGTAAATATTTTTGATCGGTGCTTAGAATGATTTCCGTAGTAATGTCTGGTAATTCTGTTAAGATGGGACGGAAATTTTTCGCAATTTTGTGAATCCTTGCCTATTGACCAGAAAAACATCGAGATCCTGAAGTTTGACCGTCCAAATATAGAAGACGGTGCTTCAAGGGAAGCTCGTTAGAGTACAACTGACAACTGCAAGCCATTACTACTGTCCCATCACAGTCGACAGCTAACAATGCTGAAATATCAGTTATTTCCTTCAAATATTGCAAAATACTTTTTGTTTTACAAGTTACGTGACCAATATTATAACTATCGCCAGGTTTTTTAAGAAGAATGTAGTGATCTTCCATCTTAACGAACCGATGGAATGCCCCAGTTACTTTATTAACATTTAGAGTTTTATCCCTTCTACCATCAAAGTGCAACGCTACCAGTTGTTCTTTTTCATTGTTGTTTTGAAGAGATTGTCTCATTTGGGTCCTTGCCCGTCAAATTTTAGAACGGTCCACAATAAAACTTGAATCTCCTTTGCTTATGATCCCAACGTCGCTCAAAACTGCAAAAGCAATTATGGCAGCTGATCTGTCAGAAACGCCTGTGCGGTAGCATGAGGTAAGTTTAACTCGCATCTGTTTTGAACTGGGAACTTTCGTTTCTAACTCTTCTATATCGTCATTTATTCCTTTTTTTTATTATTTGTTGAAATTATAAAAGGCGGATGTGTTTGGACTGATTCAGGTTCTTCATAATCCGTATCTGAAACGTTAATAAACGAACATGTTTGTTGATTACCGCCTTTGTAAATTTCAACAGCTTCCTCTGCGTTTCGAGAAAGTTTTTCTTTAGATACCCTCTTTTGGTGCTTCAGTATTCGTAATGATTTCTGTTTATCATTTTTCTAACAGTTATTTGGTCAGGTAAAAAGTCTCTCTCTAATTTGGGGACTCGACGATTTTGTTCGCAGTTACAGTTTTTGCAACTGTTGCATCTACATGATGAAGTATCAGAGTTTTTCCAATCGAACTTAAACTTTTCAATTTTTTCAATATATTTTTGATTTGCTTGACGCTCTTTGAATGGTTTTAACAGATTTCTATATTTTTCATGATATGAAATTTTTTTTCCAAATTTTGAGCCCTCGGGGCACCTCAAGATGGCAGATATTTTGCACAATTTATCTTGAGCTATTAACGCAACTTTTGCGCGGTATTTCATTACAATTATTTAAAATTAGATTTTTCGCTCTACCCTAATAACCATTCAGTACAATTCCACAAACATATTTGAATCCCTGTAGCGCCGTAATTATTATGATCATCTAGATCTTTAATTGTAATAAGTAAGTAAAAAATCAAAGTTTGAAAGTGCAATCATACGATTCAATACAAAAGTTCGAAAGGTTTGGCTTTAAACTAAAGCGAAAGCAATTGCAGGAAACCCTGAGTAGTTTGCATGTCAAACAGAATCTTTTGTGCTAAAGACAATCTAAATTACAACATTTAATCAAAACTTAGAAATTAATATTTTACAGTTACAATAACCCTCCCAAAATTATAAGGTATAACTTTATAGAGTCCTGAGATTTTGCTATACCTGCTGTACTAGGTGTATACTAGAAGGGACTTCTCTTTGTAGAGGTTCATTTTGAGTATTCGCCCTGGGGCTCCAGAAGTTACCTTTCTGTAATATTAATTTAAACTTTGTATATATCCAAAGTGTTTAAACTATTATTACATTGGATGATAACAATAATACATACATATGTAAATCAACATAAAAGTTGTCATTCTCTGATTATCTTCATAATCAAAACAATATCCGTACAATAATAGGGTTAAGAAAATTCGTGCTTGAATGACCTAAATAATTTATAGACATCGTGGGGACTTGCAAGGACACAAAACACTTAACACCATCGTTGAATGCACATGTTAGTCAGCGTTTTTTGCCAACCATTATTGTCTCCGTTTTCATTGTTACAAGGAGCAGGCTCATTGAAGCAGATATGACTAATAGATAAACGCACTTAATTGATTTTCTTTAAAAATAATTTTCCTTTAAAATACGATTGCATCGATTAAATCGTATTAATGTGGTCGAATAAAGAAATTTGAATTCCAGTAGAGCTCATTTTCTATAAACGGCATTTATAATTGGATACGATCGACTTCAACTAACAATAACACTTAAGTAATGTATAATCTGAATAGTAAATATATCACATTATTAGTTCTGTTTCCAGTTGGCTATGAAAGTAAAAAATTTATTATCTAATTAAATTAATGTTAAAAACAATGAGAAACAGCGATTTTATTCCCGAGTATAATTTATAAATGACTAATCGTTTAAAAGAAAGAATTCAAAAGCAAAAAATTACAAATAAATAACTACAATCTACTTTAGTTAGTTTAGAAACAGAAAAGGTTGGAGATGCATAAATTTTCGATTTAATCCGTGAATCCATAAATCATCATTATTATAAACTATAAATTTGCATCTACGCCAGAAAATTATACATATAGAAGTTGATTAAATATTCATAGATCAATTCAGTTGAAAATATTATAATCTTTCTGTTGCTTAACTCTAATTGCAGTTTAGTGAATTTATAAATAAATATTTATTGCAACATCCCAAATAGAATATAAAAAAATACAGCAGACTTTTTAAAATTTTATTGTTAAAAATCCCCATCTATTACTGTAATCAAAACGTAGTTTTTTCCCTTAAAAACTCCTAAAGATGATAAGTAATTAAAAGCCTAATGAAATGCTTTTATTAGTAATTAGTTTTATGACTTCTGCAATTATACCGGAGACCTTTAGATAGGTATGTATATTTTTTAAAACTTCCCTTTTCTTTCGTATCCTTTTATAAGGTATGATTAATTTTCTGTCGCAATTAAGTGAATTATTTGTAATTAATTTCGCTTACTCATTGCGTCTTTTACCTTTAATTATATCGATGAAAACTATTGTGGGAATTTGATAAAGGAATTTATTTGAATTACATTAATTTATTGTAGCATTATTAGTTAATCTTTCTTAGGTATTTATCAGCAAATGAGGTTATTGCGATATTGTTATTGAAAGTAGCAAGCTAAAACTCTGATACTTGCATATTATAGAAATCAAATCAATTTAAAGTAAAATACTAAATTTAGAATGCTATTAAGTGGGTTAATCACAAGAATTTCCAGTAAAAGCACAAAGCAAAACAATCTGCTTATGTGCTTGGTAAAGAGAATAAGGATAAGAGACAAAACAGAAGGAAAGAGCCTTTTGCTGTCTTTCATGTCCTTAAAGTAAAATGACATATTTTTCCTTGCAGTGACAGGTGTCCCTCAAGGCTCTATTCTGGGCCCTTCCTTTTTTAGTATTTATAATATATCAACGTATCAAATGTACGTCACATTTATATATCGATGATACCCGGTTACATTTCTTCATATAACTGATTAACAGAGTTTTTGGTTCTTAAACAAAACCAGGTAATCCTTACGTAACTTTTCAATCTGAATTCAAATCTGCTATCATATTTTTTCTATCACGTGCAGTTTTTGAATTATATGCATTTGAAGTTCCAGTGGACAGTGTAATTATAATTGCATTAAGTGATTACGTATTAGCAACAAGAAGTTTTGGAAATAAGGTAATTGCATTCCGCATATATTAGAAAGCTATTAACATGTCATCAATAGGTAACTCTGATAAGTTTCCATGAGTGAGATCACTTATGTATGAACCTGTTGAATGTTAGTACTGTTTTGTGAAGTGAGAGAAGTTTTATTAACTTGACAAAGAAAACTTCTTGTGTTTTGAGTGATAACTATAAAAACATTAATCATGTCCCGTAAATGTGCGAACGATCCGGACAGTTTTTGTTACGTTTGTGAAGCGTTCACTGCTAAACACCAAAAATAATGTTTTATTGCGCTAATGAGGAGAGCTTATCGTCTGTACTTTGGATGTCAAGTTGCACATCAAGATAAGCAATGGGCACCACAAATTAGTTGTGTTTTTTGTGTAAATCGCCTTCGACAGTGGATGAAAGGTTCCCGTGTATGTATGCCCTTCGCAGTACCTATGATATGGAGGGAACAAAAGGATCATCTAACCGACTGTTACTTCTGCATAACAAAGATAGCAGGCTTCTCTGCAAAAAATAAAAAATCTCTTGTGTATCCTAATTTAACATCGACGATAAGACGCGTTGGCCATTGTACTGATCTTCCAGTTCCTGTGCTACCAGAAACGTTTCAAGGACCAGATGAAGAAAACGTAGACATTGTTTTAAGCAATAATTCAGAGTTTATTCTTCCAGATTCCACTGAGCCACATTTGGTCTCACAGGCACAACTAAACGATTTAGTTCGTGAGTTTTCTGAGTTTTATTCTATGGACTACAATCTTACCTACTGCAGTAATGTTGACGGTTTGATGGAAAGCCTTGGACGTAAACACAAACTACAAGAATGGCGACTGTTCATTGATGCATCTAAAGTTAGTTTGAAAGAAGTTCTATTACACAATGGGAATGCATTGCCTTCATTTCCCATTGCATTTTCAGTTCACCTAAAGGAATCTTATGAAACTATGAAATGCCTTTTAACGAACGTAGACTATAAACGATACGAGTGGGAAATCTGTGGAGATTTAAAGTTTATTATTAGGAATGCAACTGGAATTTACAAAAATACAGTTGCTTTTTGTGCGAGTGGGACAGTCGTGCTAAATCGCAGCATTAAATTGTGAAAAATTGGCCAAGTAGGCAGGCATACAGTTATGGGAGAAAAAATATTTTACATGAAAGCCTTGTGAATAGAAACAATATCTATGTGCCCCCTTTGCATATAAAGTTAGGGCTGATAAAAGAATTTTGTAAAAGGTATGGACCGTGCCGAACGAGGTTTTCAGTACATAAAAGAAAAATTTCCAAAAATCAGCGAAGCTAAGATTAAGGAGGCCATATTTGTTGGTCCCCAAATTCGGCAATTACGGATATTTCTTTTGGGGTTGAACACACCAGAAACCTCACACTGCGAGATCACATGAATATGGCAGATGTTCAGAATGGAACAAAACATTGTCATGATGGAGCAGTAACCCTTTTGATTTTCGGACCTCGAAGAACTTCAAGCAGACAGTGTTGTGTATACCAGGATGCTGTGACATTCTTCTGTCCTTCCAACTTCTACTTCTAAAGAAAATCTTATACATTACTTGTTTCATCAAACGTTTTTTTGCGATGGTCGGCGTTAGGTCATCTTCAAACACCCATACTCTACTTTCTTCACGTGTCGGCACGTCATAGAAAGGAATATAGATTTCATCACCTGTTATAATTTTAGAAATGACTAGCTAAGTAATTGAGGAGTTTGCTGACTGATTCTCATGCTATCGACTTTTTGGTGTCCCGTTAACTTATATGGTACATAACCCAAGGTGAAGCAATTTTGTTAACATTCCTCAAGGATTCTATTTACTGCCGCTGACCCAATACAAAGATCAGTCTCTATCGCTTGGTAGGTGCGCCGATTATCATCTGGTATTTTTGGGGTTGCTGCTGAACAAGGCCTTGCCGTATATTCTCTATTGTGCAGCGAATTACATCCTCTGCGAAATTCTTTAAATTACCTAATGATATTCCTCTTCAGATAGACCAATTTTAAAGCGCGATAGTGCTCTCTTCCTAACACCATGACTCTTAACATTAAAACGTACTTTACAGCTGTCGCAATAGAAATGGTCTGCTGCTGCTCGCGTATACAAGTTCTCAAAGTCACCGGATTTGCCATATCTCAATAATACTAGCAAAGCAAAAATATGCATCTGTCTCTTCTTACAGCGTTTCGGATAAACAACTTAGAAACTTTCAGCCATACAAAACCATTACCAGATGTTTCGGATCCGACCACCGTGATTTTTATTAGTTTGATCGTATACAGATAAAACCAACAAAATTATTAATTTAATTCTTGTCTTGTTAGTTTATCCATGCAAGGCTATGTTAAGGTAAATTCTTGTTGTTTTATAACTTTGCGAAATTTGTCTTTCTTAAAGATTTATTTAAACAATTATCTGGATCCAAAGCTAAATGTAAAACACCTGGAGTGACGACCCCAGTAACATTATCGTTGTTATTTGTATTTTACTTTTTATTTCATGTGTGCTTCCTTCACAAGCGACCGCAAAATTTCTAATATCCACGAATGTCTTATTATTCAGATTTTATGTTGCCTTCATATTGCCGGCATTCTATGCAATTCGCCTGGCCGATGGCTCGTGCATATTAAAGAATTTATTGTGGCCATGTTTATCTCATGTTTACTTGTTTTACGTGTACTTTTACGTATTTATTTATACAAGCAGTGTGGACCAAGACTGTTGTAATCTGTTTATTATACCAATTTAATAGTATGCTAATAGATGTTACCAACTTACCTTTTGGAATTTCTAGTGGTATTGGCATAAACATAGATGGTTTCAGTGATCAGCTGTTCCGGAGTCAAGGGACGTTGACCTTCACCTATCTATATAATATCAGCTTAATTCCTCATTGGAAGTGTAAGTATCTTAAGAGAGTGCAGTACAATCTCGATTTCGTCTACTTGTGAAGCGACCTTGATAAGCATCTCGCCTACTGACCTAGATAAGGAGATCACCCTTTCAAATTTAGGCCACCGACTTTCTACTGCTGCGGCTGGAACCTTCTCGATTCCAAAACCCATAAAGATTCTCTTATCAATACTACCGGTTCTAGGCCTTCCTAGCCCACGACCAGTCTTCAACTGTCAAAAGCTAGCATTACAGGTGTCATACCGATTTTATATATGGTTGGGTATATCAATGGGTCACTAATCCCAGTTTTGCACGTAACAAATATTAACAAAACACAGTCTGACTGTGAGTGCTAAACTGGTTTGATCGGTATCTGCCCTAAAGTTAGTTTCTGCTGAAAAATGTGCCTTAGTAGGAGCCAATTCAGCCCGAAGGATGAGCTTGTTTCAGTATTTTGTCCAGTAGTTGACCTACTAAAATTTAAACATAAGCATATTTGAAGTAAGTTGAACATTCTTTTTAAAGCATAAACTGGCAGCAAGATAGTGTATTTCTAGAATGTAATAGTTTCACACTATACTTCAGTTTGAAGCAGATTTCCACTAGATCTTAGAACTTTGACTATGAAGCGTTTTAGCATTAATTAAATACAAGAAAAATTTTAAAGGTGAATTTAGTTGAATTGGTAACTTTCTTATAGGTATTAAAGTTTCCTAGAATTAATTTGTACAGTTTTCAATTTGGATAATAAACCTAAAAGAAGACTTAACCATACCTATAACGTAAAATACTCGATTCGTTTTTTACTTTATTCAATGTAAAACAGAAATTGGATAGAATAAAAAGGTTCCTTTTCTTTAAATTACGGGACATAATAACATTATAAATTCCTAAAAAACGGAATACTAAAATCAGTAAAGACTATTCGAGTTATTTGCCATTTTACAGAAACTGGAAGAACTAACTAAGCGGAATGAATCCCTTAGAAAATATTACGGATATTATAAGAGCGCCAATTGTGCGAAATTCTCTTTCTTGTAAAGCCCGTCATGAAATGAAATTAGTTTTCACGTTTATTGGAAAATAATGTCCTAGTTGAAATATCAACTCTCTCTAGTAAATTTAGGTTTTGCTTTTATGGAAAAGAGAGCATACAACAAGTTTTGTTTTTGCTTTGATAATAGACTTCCACTGTAAGCTGAAAATTAAATTTTGCTCAGGTTTAGTTCTATGTTAATATCAAAACCAATCTTTGATGTTGACATTTTAAAGGGCACGTACAAATCACGATGTTCATTTTAATTGAACCTTCGGAAAAGTACGTCTGTAATTAACAAAAACCAACATGAAGCAGGATACAATATCTCGCTTGAAAATTCTTTTATTTATTGATTAAATGATTGAATGCTAGAAATATTCTTTAATAAATTTTGACGACTTTTGAAAACTTGTTTGGGTTTCTAATAAATATCTGTAAATATTGGATAAAAGATGTATGGCAAAATCAAATCAGTTTCCAGCACTAATACCTGAAAAGAGAGTACAGTTGCAGATGAACCACCATCTCAACCCTCATTCACACCAACTCAATATGGATGTCGTCCACTTGTAGAAGAAAACCGATGTGTTCAAAACCTTAGTGAAGGTAAGAATCTACATACCTTAGCAATAAAATCGCCTTGGCAAAGATGACCCAAAAGGATTCAATTCGAATTAAGAAAACTTGAACCTACCGCAGAAGTTCATCTGCCGCTACAGCAAACAATTCAAGCGAAATGAAATCGAATTCACAGGAAGAATTTAATCCAAAGTAAAACAAGACTTCAAAACTAGCTAGCTAGAAAGGTCTGGTCTTAGTTTCTTTGCATTTGTTTTAGTGAGCGTTAGCGTCTCTGACCCGTCCGTTATAACTGATTGTACACCATTCTCTTAAGGCTCATAGAAATTTTGCTATTGAACACATTCTTCAGTCTGCCGTAGGCTGCCCAGCCCAAACCAATCCCTCTCTATATCTCTTGTGTCTGGTTATCCCTAGTGATTGTTATGACGTGACCAAGGTATCTATACTGTTTAACTTCTTCTATGCTGTTGTTTTCTAATTTCATTGTTCCTCTAATGACCAAGTGTGTCATAAAATTTGTTTTACTTTTATTCATTTATAGCCTTACTTGTTTAGTTGCTTGTGCTGGTTTGTTGAGCATTTCTTCGGCTTTGTGTAAATCGTCGGTGAACCAAAGGTTGTTAATAATTTTTCCGTCGATATTTATCTCTGATTTACTTCAGTCAAGTTTTTTGAAGGCGTACTCAAGTTTAGTTATAAAAAGCTTGGGTGATGGTGTATCTCGGGTGTGAAGCAAGACGGTCGACCTGTAATCAAACAGCGCGGTAATGCCCGGTACCGGTACCGAAGCCTCCAACCGGGGTCGTCTGGCACCATTCCGGACGGAAGAGCCGGATTGCGGGCGTCTCCATCCAACAACAGCTGTGATCCTGCGTTAGGGTGGGGGTAGGGCCAGCGCCAAAATCCACACACCATTTTCTCAGCTCCTCCAGACCGGTCTGCCTGGGAGGGGGGCAGACCGCGACCATTTCCTACTCCTTACAGGCTCTGAGCTTGGAGATCCTCGGATCTGTACTCCAAACTTCGAGAAATTTCTGTACCATCCCCTCCCATCCCTTTCCTTCCCAAATCCTCCCGCAGAGCGATCTGTGGGGGCTTGTGGTTTTGAGAGTAACCGATTTCACCAGCATCCAAATAAGTTCCAATTATCAACGATCATTTCCCGCCTTCCGCTACTACTATCCAACCTACATCGTCGAGTCCGCCAATCACCATCATCCATTCCACATTCAACTCAATTAACCAAAGCCGCTGCGACGCCAACACGAATTCCAACCAATCTACAGCCAGCCATCATCACAAGAGCCTCCGCCATGCACCTTCTGCCGGGACGCCTACAAACGCAAGAATTTGACGAAATTCCTCATCTCAACTTTACTCCAACGGACGAGAAGAACGTTCAGCATCCATAAACTTTAATTTATCAAGGCTTCTATAGCCGCTACGTCTCGACGTGGCACTTCGATGATAAACAACAAGTATCTCCTTGTCCGATACCTCTTTCTAATAGAAACTTATTTGTTTCTTAATAGAGTTGCACACTTGCTGTTGGGATTTTATAGATTTTATAAATTAAGCGGAAGTATCTATATTCTACTCAACTTTGCCTTAGAGCCTTGAGCAGTTTGTCACATTCCATAGTCTCAAAGGCCTTCTGGAAATCTACGAATACAAGCACCAATTGTCGGTGGTATTCCATGGTTTTTTCTATAGGCGTTTTTAGCGATAGAAGGTGGTCGTTTCTACCAAAACCTGAACGAAAGCCAGCCTGCTCTATTGGTTGATAGAAGTTCAGTTTATTCTCCAATGTAAGAGTAACTATTTTTGTAAAAAGTTTATACAGATTTTTATAGATTAGTATCATTAATATGTTGTTCCATTTACTTGGGATTATGCTATTTTCTCAAGAAGAAGCTCTCCTTCCATTTTGACAGCCTCGATCACTATTCCATCTTTTCCGGATGCTTTCACATTTTTAATCTTTTTGGATGCATTTTTAATTTCGTCTTTGACAATCTTTGGCATGTTTTCTGATCCTTGGTTGATTACTCCTCTTCTCTAGGTGTATCCTATATCTTTTGTTGACTTTTATACAGCTCTCTGTAAAGATTTTTGACTATCGTGAGAATTTCTTTTGCGTCTGATGTTGTTTCGTCTTTTTTGTTTTACAGTTTTATGATTTCTTTTAGCTTTCGTCTGAGACCTTCTAAGCTTTTATTTTGTTCGATTGTTTGTTGAATGTGTTTTATATTGTCTTGTGTTTCCAAATACTTTTGGCAATCTCTTTGCTTATAGCTCTCACGTCTTGTGGTTCTGGGTTGTTACAATTTATCTCTCTTCGTTGCTTAATTAATGTTTTAGTGTGAAGATGGATTTTACTGTCTTTTCCCTGCCTTGGGCAATGTTCGTTGATTGCTTTTGCTAGTGTTTCTGTTATTGTTTTATTTAGTTCATTTATTTCTACTCTGTTTTCGATTTTTGCTGTTTTCTGGGTCTTGCTATTTTTTCTGTGTTTTGGTTTGGACCATCCGCGTCCTTTTTTTGTTAGTGTTCAGAAGCTGTCGATAGATACTTGGTTCAGCACTGTAACGTCGGTGACTATTGATTTTTTCTCAGTTATAATGAAGTCTATTTCATTCTTTGATTTACCGTCGGGGCTCATCCAAGTCCATCTTGTGTTTGGCTTTTTGTGGAAAAGGCTATTCATTAGGTAAAGATTGTTGTTCAAAAGGAAGTTTACCAGGATTCCTCTTCGTTGGTTTCTGCTTCCTAGTCCAAATTTGCCAAGTATGGTTTCTGATTTCTCCGGCTTCATGCATTGAAGCTTCCGCATATTATGGTAAAGCGTGTTTTTGACTCATTTAATGCAGTTTTAATCTTGTCGTAGAAAATGTCTACCTCTTCGTCTGGGTGATCTGCTGCGGGGGCGTATGTATGCGTTTGTATCTGATGTTTAGTTGTAAGGTGAGGGATACGACTCTGCTAGATATTCCTGGATATTTTCTTTATGTTTTTTGTGGATCATTAGTCCAACACTTCTGACACTCCTGTCTCGTTCTCCATGGTAGTATAATGCATGTCCCTATTTCAGGGTTTCCAGCCTTCACCTTTTTGTCTTACTTTGCATAGTCCTATGATGTCCCAGCTGATGTTCTCTGGCTCTTCTTCTATTACAAGCATTTTATCTTCCTATGACAGTGTCTTGGCGTCGTAGGTTGCAATTTTTAGTGTGATGATCTTGCGCTGTTTCCGTGCTTTTGTTTGGTTTCGCTTTGGCTTTGACGAATTTTTGTTCCCCGTGGGATTATGGGCGTCTTGATATTGAAAGGAGTAAATAAGTATGGATGGAGAGTGTTAAGGTAGGTACATGATTTCCCCAGATAGTAGGTGTGGCCGAGAATCAAGGTTTGTGTGGGCAGGGTCGCGTCCCTGTACAAAAAGTCTGTAAAAAAGTCTACCATCATAATGTAGAGCATGATGTCCATTGCGTTGTCTGACTAGAATGATGACTGGATCCGGGAAAAGATGGTTTGTGATTATCGGGAAGGACCACTTGATGCTTTCGCACATCACACCGAACTCTTAAGTTTACATCAGACTAATCGCTTGATCTCCTGATGTGACAGACGGTCCTCTTCTAGAATCTTACTAACATTTAAATTTGTATCAACCTTAAAAGACGGTTTTTGGAATCATACATAAATGCTATAAGGAATCAAAAGGAATGATGTGGAAAGCAAATGTAATAAAATGAGGCTTGCTCCTTGTAATATCTTAACTTTTAAATTATGTATTGCACCAAATTGAATACCGAGTATAAAGTTAAGAAATACAGATTCATGAATAAACATACTAAAATAATCCAAGAACTTCTGGTTGGCGAGTTGTACAAAATTTATTTATGTTGACTGGTTCCTCGTACGAAACTTGCCCTAGAGAATTCTTGTTATATACTTGAATTGCATTTTATGTTCAACAACAAGCACTTCAGTAATAATAATACTTGTATGTAATGCATAGAACAAAATATTTACATTCTAATAAATTTTTAACCTAAAATATATTTCCTATGAGGATCTCTTTTTTGGAAAAAAGAAAACTTTCTATAGAGACATTTTAACTGAATACAGAAGTAGCTATAAATCGATTCTTATTTCGAGGCTTGTGTGCGTGAAGGGTGGAAAACGCGAGTTCGAAATACCTTTAAGCATGTCATATATTTTCCTTTTGATATTTTGTATCGCCAAGCGGCCAAAATAAAAAAAAAACTGGGCCATATCAAAAATTACGACTTTTAATATTAAACTGAAATATATTTCTAGAATTTATTCCTTGACACTTCGATAAATTAAATGGCTCATGAAAGGAAATAAAAAAAGTACTTTTCCTAGTTTACAATTAATTCTACTCTTTCAAACTAAAAATCGAACAAATAACAAACGAGAGAAGCAATCTAGAATTATAAGACCTCGCAAATAAGTTTAATGACTACTTTTGTTTTATTAAAAGTTTTTAAATCGCGGAACAGCAAATGCTTGAAATTTCCTTGGAACATGATAAAATTACAGCTTTAGAAACAAATTTTATTTGTGTTTTATTTAAAACGTTCTAATTAACGGATCACGTGCTATTTATGTAACAGGATATTATTTAAATGTCAGTAAAATGCTGACTTATAAATGAAATAAGAGAAAAAAGTAAGATAAATCCTGTTAATTGAACCGTAAACACGGACCTTTTGAAGAAATATTATCTGTGACAGGCGCAAATATAATAATGCCTAGAAGTAAACATTTAATTAATTAATAAGGCTGCCATTTCGTGTAACTTCAATAATTTATCAAAAGTAGATTTAGCAGTGTTACTATTATTATAACGGATATGCAGGCTTTCATACTACAATCTCTTTTATCTAAAGATCGAAAATGCCTTTCTATTACTTAACAATATATTTACTTTTACAGATTTGATTATTCACTCTAGGATATCCTTAAATTCGTTCTTGAAAAATACGCAACAAAATCAGAAGCACGCTGCGTTGTGCTCCTTCCATATTTTATGCTAACATAACCTTAATTACTTACACCAAACTCAACTTTATTACTAATGAACTTTGAATAACTTGTAATGCGATCCAAACATGAACTGTAAGCTAGCAAATTTAGGACTTTGTATTTAATTTTAGATTCATTATTATATAGTAAATCAGCCCAGAAGACCATTTCGATGTCCCCCTCACTTATAGCAATACTCATTGAACCGTGTCACTATAAAAGAACGGAAACCCAACATTTCAATCAGAATCAATTGTAAAGGAACAACTCAATGTTTCAATTGTGTATAAGAAATAAAATTTTTTTGAAAATAAAAAACTAAGAACTTATAAGTTTGGGCGTGACAAGAATTACAACCGAGATGTACTTGACCCGACTATAATGAGGCCTAACTTGATGTTATAATAACTACTTTGTACGAGGGTTGCTATTTATGTATCCGGAATTGGAAACACTGGCGTTGCTACGCGTAAAGTTTGCCATTTTTGACGTATACGTACCCAGAACGTTTGACTTGAAAATTTCATCACAGTCAAAAAATTGAATTAGCTCGTGAAAATTTTCGAGCGATGATTTACTACGACCTTCGACGTGGATTATCTCAGCAACAGCGGATCGATCAACTCACTTCGCCTTTTGGCGATGAAGAAGATCGTCCAAAATCGATTCACATACCGTGAAATTGAGGCATCCCTGGGCATTAGTATGACAAGCTCACACAATATTTCACATGAACATCTAGTCGTGAAAAAGATTTCTCCGCATAATTTGAGCCATTGCTTCACAAAACCGCTCGTGTCGATTAATGCAAAGGAATACTCAAAAGATTCAATTGTGGTGCGTCAAAAGCCGTGTATAACATATACACAAGCGACGTATCTATGCGTATGATCCCAAGAGTAAACAGCAGTAGACTGTATGGGTCTTCCAAAGTGAGTCAAATCCATCAAAACTTGTTCGCGCAAGAAGCACTTTGAAGCAAATGGTCGCCTGTTTTTTTTGGGATAAATAGACATATGGCTACAGTACGACTGGAGGATCTTAGAACGGTCAATTCTGAATGGTACACAACCATTTGTTTGCCAGAAGGTTTTAGTTAAATAAGAAAAAAAACAATCAGTCCTTCACCGCGACAATGCGAGCTCTCACACATTGGCCCAAACACCTCAATATTTGAGCGGTCAAAATATCGAAATATGTTAGTTCTGATTTGGAACCCAATGATTTCTTTTTGTTCCCTTTCCTGAAGAATAAACCACGTGGTTAACGATCTTCAATGCCAGAAGACAGCGGTTGATGCGTCCAAAATGCATGTCTTGGAGATTATGCCTTATTACCTAATTTCCCTAAAAAGAGACTAAGTAAAGTTAATTTTGCTTTTTGACTGGTCAAAACATTGAATTGATGGGTCATTCGCCATACAGTCCTGATTGGGCACCAAATGATGTTTGTTTGTTCCCTTTTAGCAAGAATAAACTACGTGGTCAGCAATCTTCGACGCCAGAAGAAGCGGTTGATGCATTTAAAATGCAGGTTTTGGAGATACCTCAATCGGAATGTGAAAAGTGCTATCGAAATTGGTTCACACGTATGTACCAAAAATAAATATGCTGATTACGTTTGAAAAACAATAAAATTGAGTTAGTTAGATTCAAGGAAAAGCAAATCTATTTAGTCGGCAATAATTTTTCCCCAAAACAAGATTGCCCTATTTCGCACACAAGTAAAAGCAGACATAAACTGGCTTCTGATCCACTGAAGCTCTTAAACAGCTCTCGGTTGTTTGTTTTATAAAAAAATACTTAGAGATAGCCTATAGTTTTATGATTGACCCTCAAGTCAAAATTGAGAATGTTTTATGGAATTTCCAAATTTTTTCAAACTTCTAGTCTAAAGGTGACTTTCCTATTCTGTCCATTTAAATCAGCAGCTTGTCTGATTGCGAAATCCATATAATACACGGTCAGGGTGTTTTTATCTAGTAATGTCATATTTGAGACAATAAGAAAGCCAAAAGCTTGAGACAGCTATGGACATTCCTCGACTCTCCGATTATGTCAACAGTTTTGATGACCATCGAATATCACAATTTTTGTCCAAAGAAACTATTAAATTCGACAAACTACATAGATAACATTCTTCAGAAGAAGAGAAGAAAACAAACAAATCTCAGACGATATCAAAATATGCCATTTTTGGTTGGTAGCAATGTGAACTCCAATTTAGATTTAAAGTTCGAGCCAGCCGTATGTTCAACATTATGGTAGCAATTCTTTGCAAATTGTATAAAGTTATTATGTAATTTTAAAGGAACTTGTTGATCCCAATGTAATTTATAAGACCATAGTTTTTGTAGCATTATCTTTGCTTCTGTTA
>VTPC01000760.1:12087-66118 GCA_011009095.1 Ignelater luminosus | reverse complement strand
AGGTATTTACTTTAACATATTATTTTTAAGCAACCACAAATCCTGTATCAAAAAACATCTTGGCAATAATGTAACAATGACGCATTGTTTTATGATACATCATTCTCTGTAATACAATCGCGGGAAAGTATATGATTGGCTGTTCATAATCATTGTACTCGCTTATCGTTTAAAAGTAAATAAATAATAGGGGATAATGTGAGAGTACAACATTTTGAGTAATTTTTAGATGTACATACCTAGGGAATAGTGCATGGAAAACCAGACAAAAATATGGTAAATGTCTTAATACTAAGTAACCATACGAATACGAATGCTAAACCGTAAACGAGTGGCGTGTATCTATATAATGCATATTATGGTACATGTTTAAAAATGGGTTGAATAACCCATAATATATACTGATGTTTTTCCAAATTTACACCTACAATATAAATACAGTCTGCAGTAGAGATTAAAATTACCTCTGATAATCATGTTATGTAGCAGTCGACAAGAAACGTTTTTTTATAGGATTCCGGGATCTATACCTTATAAATGCTGTATACGTTAAACATATAACTTACGTACCAAGACAAACGTTAAATTAACATTTATGAAAAACGTATTTAAAAGGACTTTTCATACTTATCAGTTTAAAAATGGTATTGGTATGACAGCTTTATTTACGATTAAAAATAAATTTTTTCGACATTTATGATATACACAAATTAAACATTATCATGAAAAAAAAGTTTTTTTATGGTAAACGTATTTTCAACCTTGTTTATACGTATTGTTGATTGTTAGTATATAATAAACGAGTATTTTTTACACCTATACCATTTTTAAACCCTTTCTACGTTTGTTATACGTTTAATATACAAAGTAGTGTTGCTTGGGCTGGAGTTGGAACTGAGAAGAGAATAGCAAAATGTTTTGTATGGAGCGTAATGTTGTACGGGTATGAGACATGGAGAATGATGAGGAAGGATACGAAAAGAGTAGAAGCTCTGGAGATGTGGGTCTGGAGGAGGATGCTAAGCATGAAGTGGAAAGATAAAGTTAGGAATGAGGAAGTGCTGGGAAAAGTTGAAGAGCAAATATCAATGTTGGAACCAATTAATGTAAGGATTGTTTAATGAGAGGCGTATTGGAAAGGAGTGTAGAGAGAAGAGGTAGCAGGGGAAGAAGAAGGACAAACATGGTGGACGATGTGAAGAGTGAACAGAGTTATAGTGAGATAAAGAGATTGGCTCAGGATAGAGAAAAGTGGAGAGAACGCACGGGACCTGCATAGGCAAAATACTTATCATGATGAGATACCCATGCATAATTTATTAGATTCAAAAATGAAAGTTAATAAATTGATTATAAACTAAATACAACCGTGAGATCAATATAGCATTATTCAATAATAAAGGGTTTTCCAATAAGAGGTGTTATTTTGATATTCAAAGAAAAGTGCCATTTTTTAATATAAATGATCGGATGTTTATTTCATTATAAAGAGGAAGGTATGCCGTTAATAGTGGAAAATAACATCAGGCAAATGACCACCACGACCACGCTTACAGGACAATATCCTTTTCATGAAATTTTCCATAACCAAATCGCAAAGTGGCTGCCCTATGTCCTCGATAGCCTCACGAATTCCATCTTTGAGGTCTTGAATCGACGCTGGGCTGTTGGCGTAGACCTTCTCTTTCACGTGGCCCCAAAGAAAGAAGTCGCAAGGTGTTAAATCACAAGATCTCGGTGGCCAATTGTGATCACCTCTTCGAGAGATAACACGGTCCGGAAACTTTTTCCGTAAAAGATCAATGGTTTCGTTGCTTGTGTGGCACGTAGCGCCGTCTTGTTGAAAGTAAACGTTGTCCAGATCAATACCATCCAATTCCGGCCATAAAAAATCGTTAATCATCTCTCGATAGCGCAATCCAGTCACCGTAACTGTTGCTCCAGCCTCATTTTCGAAAAAGTAAGGTCCAATGACTCCGACGGACCATAAACCGCACCAAACAGTCACACGTTGAGGATAGAGAGACTTTTCGACAATAACTCTTGGATTTTCTGAGCCCCAGATCCGACAATTTTGCTTGTTGACGAAGCCACCGAGGTGGAAATGGGCCTCATCACTCAAGATGATTTTTCGATGGAATTCTGGATCATTTTCATGCATTTCAACGACCCAATCAGCAAAGACACGACGTTGTTGATGATCGGCCGGCTTGAGTTCTTGTGTTAACTGGACTTTATAAGCCTTAAGACCCAAATCTTTATGCAAAATACGGTGTAATGACGTTTGTGGAATGGCTAATTCCAAAGAACGACGAGGAATGGACAAACCTGGGTTTTCTTTAACACTTTCGGCTACAACAGCAATATTCTCGGCTGTTCTTGAGCGACGTGCACGGGTTTTATTCTTCACATCACTAACTTGTCCCAAGAGCTCGAATTTTTTCACCAATTTCTGTATTGCGGTCCGACAAGGTGCTTCACGGTGACCCAAAAATGTTCGAGTTTTACGAACCGTCTCTGCCAAATTTTCACCATTTTTATAGTGAATTTTAATAATTTCAATGCGTTGTTGAAGCGTGTATCGTTCCATATTTATTAATGGCGTAGTTTCTACTTGTCAAATGTCAAAAAATGATAGCTTCAAAAGTGACATCTACCGAAATAGCGGGCTATTCAAAATAACACCTCTTATTGGAAAACCCTTTACATACAAGGTGTCAATAAATAACATCGACAAACTGATAGCATAGATTTCTAACAATCATAGAAGGTTTCTTCTAAACCTGTGTTTAATTCGTCTTAGTTAGGAGGCAGTCGGCATTCAGAATTGCCCGCAGACAGTTTAATTTTTGTATGCATCGTTGTTATCTCTCAAAATATCAATATTATATTAAGAAAGATTGTAGAGAAATAGGTACCTTCTGTGTGGTTTAAAACTACTTTCGATTATACAGAGCGTTCTCTGTAGCTGAGACATTACATTAAAAGTTTCTTTTTATTCTTCGTCTGACGTTACGTATCTCGACTACAAAGTAACATCTCATATAATGAAAAGTAAGTTTGGAACATCTGGATGGCAATTTCTTACAATTTATTTTAATAAGAATTTTTGATATTTTGGCAAATAACGACAATGCACCCAAAAGTTAACTGTTGAAGACTGATGATTACTTCGTAACAAGACGAACTGACCATAAGTTCCATTTAAAAATATTTATCACCAGGAATTTATCTTATCATCAATTTGTTGGTTATTGATTATTAACATCCTGTATACATTTTAACAAATCAGACTTTATCTTTTTTGCAACGCAATGATTAGTAATCGGACTTTTGCTTTTCTCCAGCTTATCAATTCTTTTGAGTGTATCTTTTTGAACTTAATTCTAATTTAATTGATTATTTGTGACGAAGATTTCCTTAAAACAAATCGGATATTTTAAAAGCAACGTTGAATTATGAATAAAATACTAATTTATTCGTACAGATTTTTAAAAACTCGCATCTCAAACTAAAATAGTTGATATAGTAATAATTTGTTTTTAATATAACGGATATAACTTATAGTGAGTCAATTTACCTACAGCTAAATTAAACTGAATTGAAATGTAAAAGATTAATTTTCACAGTAAGTTTATTTTCAATTATATTCCTTACTAAAATATGAAGTCCACACTCGACATGGGAATAGAAGATGAAAATGAAAAGAACGAATATTTCTTAAAAGGATAGTATACATATGAAACTGTGTGATTCAAACCAGACTCAAAGAACCCGCCTTGTTGTTATGGTTACATAAAAATCTTCCTACTGCGCAAGATTATTCGTCGGTATCTTGAAAAAGCAACATGACCTTGTAGTGTGCTTACAATACCCAGACGGTTGAAGGCGGATAGGAAGTTCGTCATTTTTATTAGTCGGTAAGATGTTTAAAAAATAATTCACATAATAAAATGTTAAAATGAACGTTTGTTATATTCAGCAAGATATTTTTATTTTTTCAGAAACTATAATTCGAAAAAGTTTTTACTTTTCATTTTCACAAATTGATTTAATTAGGACTTTTATTGTATTTAATCAAAAACTGTATATTTCAAAATTGACTATCTTCTAGTGCAAAATTGGGGCTTTGTAAACCAATAATGTGTTGTCTTGATTAAGAATTATAATCAAAATAAAATTAATGACCGCCCTCAATAAATAAAATAAAACTAAAATAGGAAGATTCTATAAGAAATAATTTCTTAGTAATTCTTAGTAATTATGGAGCACTTGGGCAAATCTGGCAACACTGGTGATCAACCCTTTCCCGACCGGTTCCCATTCCGCGCCTTGTGCTGCGTATCCGGTGTGCGCCGCATTTCATCCTGTGAAATTTAAAGGCGAAGTTCAACGGAGTTGAAACGTTGCGTTATAATTGTATTGTTAGTTTTCTAATAAAATCCTCCCAAGTCGAGGTAAGGCGTAAAAATGTTGAACGTAATCAGTATTTTATTCGAAGATTTCACGTTAATGTAGGGTCTTCGAATTTTTTTCGCTAATTACTATGGAAGAAACCTAACCTTCGTTGCTTAAAAGCCGGCACGTTTTGGACGTTAGATTTTCGTCCGACATAATTTGGAAAATGGGTGCCTTCGTTTTTTTATGTTTCACTTCCCAATCCGTATATCAATTCAGAATGGAGATTGATCGCCGACTGGTGCAAGAACAATGGAATTGGAAAAACAGAAACGTGACAAATGTGAAAGGTAAACGTGAAACCATTTTGAGAAAGTGTTGAATGAAAACGTGATGGCAGAAAAATTTTCATCTATGTAGTCAAGACTTTTTTTTATTGGTTTTTAGATATAGATTGTTAGTCGTTTGGAGTTTTAAAATTTTATAAAACAAATATGAGAATATCTTTTTTTTAGAAAATAAAAATTATTAATGCCATCAACATTTTTTTAAGTATGATCTTTTGGTTACTATGTGTTTACCACTTTTGCAACTTGCTAACTTAACAGTTTCTTGAGATATTTAATGACTTGGAATTAAAGTAAAACATTCATGCTTAATCTGCATCGTTCTTCAAAGTGGTAGCTACGATCTTTATTGCTTATTTAAGGAAGTAATTTTTAAAACTGAATTTTTTATGAAATGCTTATGGAGAAGTAATTCATTATAAATATTTAAAATTGCATTTCTTAAATTTTCATAATTTGCCAGTCACTGCAATGCTGTCGCTTCTAACCTAAATAAAAAATTAACCTCAATACTTAATTGTCAAGATTGTATGCAAGGATGGAAATATCAAATTTCCATGGCCAAGCGTCTTGTAAAAGGATGATAAAGGGCAATTATGTTAATATCTGGATTTAAAAATTCTTCATGACATGTTACTTTTCATTAACAATATCTGTTTTAGATAATTTAATAAATTAATTATTTTAAATTTTATTCGAAAGGTACAAGGATCAAGGCAACGTGTGATTCAAATAATAAACACGAGCAGGTTGTACCAACTAAGTTTAAACTTTAATCGAGGTTTTACTGCATAGAAACAATAATCGTTATTGTTTCCACGCAGTTGAGCATCGATTGAAATTTAAACTTTAACCCTAAATGTGACAACACCAAAAGTATTTTACTTAGTGAATTTAGTAGTGAAAATCTTCGATATTGTTTGAACCATTGTTTTCTTGTAAATCTTAGTATGAATTGTTACTTGAGAGAAATCTGCATTTACTGCATATAATGGAAACATGGGCTTATTATGAACGTTTTATTAAAATGAAAAACTTTGACTAAAAACAGATTTTTTTTTAGATGCCATGTATGTTATTCCATGTTCAGTTTTAATTGATGATTTAATAGAAGGTTCATAATACATCCATAGAATTCTATCGGTTATTTATATGTACGTTTTTGCAGCTGCTATCAGCTTTAATTCTGGACAAATTGCTGCACGAGTGCAAACCAGCCGCCTTGGAACCCATATTTGGCTACCCTATTAATAACCAAATGGATCACACATGTTTTCCTGTCTCTCAGGACTCTTGGTTACTATTGCCTTGGAAGAAAGTGGAGGTTAACTATCTATCTTTGGTTTATGTGCTCAAATACAGTTTGAAGATGATCCGCACCAAAACATATTGAAATCTTAAAATGATGGAAACTATCACTGAGAGGAATCCCACAAGTATTAGGTAATGAATCAGCTGTTTTATCCATTTGACTAAGCGATATTTGTTCACTGGTCTCCTGAATCAAGTTCTTCATTTACACCAACTGATTTCTTACTGGGCAGGACTTCCATCAGTACTTGGGCGGCCTGTTGCCTGGTAATGTCACATCTTATGATTGGTAATTGTTTCAAAACTGATTATAATCAACAGTAATTTCTAATGTTTTCTTTGTATGTTTTAACTGCATTTGATTTTATTACTAAAAGTTGTTGAGCGAATTATTGATGTTTCTTCAAATTCATAAAACAAATTTTTTATTACCATTAAATTTGCAATTTCTAATAAACTTACAAACTTGTGCTGCATTTTTTTTTATTTTTGTGTTAGAAATATTTTATTAGATTTTATTATCGAGGAAGTTTCTAAACATTTAGTTATGTTTTCTAGTTACAATCAAGACTTGAAATAAGGTCATGGTCAAGTTGACAGTCACAACAACATATGATGGTTATGTATGTAAATTGTCAATTATATCCAAAGCATATTTAGGAACTGGCAATTTAAGAAAATCAACATAGAAAAATACTTTGTTAATTTTCTTAAAATGCAAGTTCTTCTGAAACATACTTTGAATATAATTGACAGTTTATGCACCTAACCTACATCATGTGATACATTGTCAACTTGACAGTGACATTATTTAGAGCCTCGATTGTTTGTAACTAGAAAAATTGGGGTGACCAACATAACTGGATGTTTAGAAACATCTAGTCTTAAAAATAGGAAAAAAATTAACTTGAGTTGTTGAATATTTAAGAAACAAATTATAAAGATAAAAATCAATAATTTAAAATGAAATTCTTGGATTATTTGGAGATGTAGAAAATTACTATCTTATGCTAAAGCGAGTTTAAACTAGATGTTAGGTTATGTCATTTAAAAATCAGTAGTAGCTGTTATCATAACTTTGTTTTGTCTTAAAACTTCACATAACCAATTTCAAATTTTTAAAGAAAAGACAGAAAACCAAAAATTATGCATTAAAACGAGACTTAGAGGAACGATTTTTTTTGTATTGTAATTTCTTTAGGTGTTGAGTTCCATGTTAGATTTTGCACCTCAAAGTAGGCAACACACTTTTCATTTCATAGATATCTTTGTGATTACAAAATATAGTTTTCAATTTTCAAAAGGGATAGCTATGGAAAACAAAAAATTAAAAAAAAATATTAAAATACATTGCTTGTGACTTCTGACAAGAATTTATTCATATTTAGTAATTATTTAACCTTGTATTGTCTTGTCTTTTATAACTTTAATTTTTAAATATTTAAAAAAATTTAATGAACAAAAGTGAGGTGTGAGATTCAGTCATTGAATTTTTTTTTATCTCTGAACATGCAAATCCCTGTTTAATTTTAAAGAAAATATGTCAGTGCATTGCAGAGTATGCAAGCAACCTTTGACAAAACAAATGAGTTTGTCATTTGTTAATGTCAAATAAGAAAGGTAAAAAGTTTCATTTAAGTACTTGCAGTTTGTGAAAATAAGTATTTTAAATTGGTAATGTGTTATTTTTTACAAGTTAACCATTCTTAACCTAAAAATAGGTCAAATTATGTAATGTGCGGTTCACATTCACCTCGCATAAAAGTAATTTGGCACCATTTACAATGAATATCACCCTACAATACATTTTATTGAAGATTGTTTTGTTGCACATTTTGCAAGTTTTAACAATTTTAAGCTGTATTTTATTACTTTTTAGATATGAATTGCAATTTTTTAAAATCAAATCTTGACATTTGTTAGAGTGGTTTCCAAATCTCGTGGCACATGACCTTTGATGTGCAGAAGACGAATTTTAGCCAGGTGGCCCTACATGTATGATTTTTACAATTTTCTTTCTTGTACAGTAAGCTCTGCCTACTCTTAATTGCTGGATAGTGATTGCAACATTTAAATGTACAGTCAGTAGAAGATTGACCTGTTTTAGGATTTTCCGATATACTTGTCTATAAATAAATGAATTTTATGCATTACTTTATACTCACGCTGCATGTATCTTTTTACAGCAGCCCCGATCCTGGACATACTACTGTGTGCATGTAGACAAATTTTCTGCTACATCAGAAAATTCAACATGAGGGGGGTCCCCTTGGAACCACCACCCACTTGCAAGGCATGTGTTTGCCCTTTACTAGGTCTGAGCTCGGAAAGGAATTAAGATGGAATAGCTTTGGTTTATGGTTGCTATGCACATGGTAAAATACACAGTTCAGAGATGATCCACAACAAAGCATAAAAATGGTGGTAAATATTAAGGTAATTAAGTTTAAAGACTGGTTATAATTAACAATGATTTCCAATTTATATTTTTAACAGTTTTGATTGAGTTATTGATGAACATCTTTTCTTTTTTTCTTTGGATTTTTTTTTGATTAAAGATCAATAATTTTTATGCCTAAATAGTAGGTATTTTAACTGCATTTCATTTTATTACAAAAGCTTTTCAAGCGAATTATTGATATTGCTCCAAATACATAAAATGAGTTTTCTTTTTATTGCCATTAATATTTAAATTTGCATTTTCTAATAAATTAAATGTTGTGTTTCATTTTTTTATTTTTGTATTACATGTAGAGACTGAACGTGTTAAGATTGTATTATTGGGGAAGTTTTACAAAGAGTAAAAACATGATATGCTATTCATGCTTAGAATTGTTTATGCTGCCACCTAAAAATGTTCAGTCTCTAGTGATGAAATAACTGTTTTCTTTTTTATTATTGCCTTTGCAAGTGGGCCGTTAATGTGTTTATTCAAGTTCTGCTGCTAGATGGTAAGTAGTTAACTTATGTCACTTCCATAATAGCAACATGTATTTATATTTAAGAAACAGATTATACTTTTATGATGGAATATGATAAAAGATAAAATCAATAATGAAACTTTTTGATTATTTGGAGTCTTTTTATTAAAAAAATATTTTGAATTGTTTAGTTTTATGTGTACTTTGTTTTGTCTATTGTGTCTGGGTTTCAGAGGTTAGCTAAAGGCGGACGGACACTAACAAGAATAACTTGTGAAGTTACTTTAAAAGTTTTCTTTACAAGTCTTTACAACTAAGAAGTTGCGTTAATTTTTGTGAGTTTTGAATTTATGTGCCAAATGCGACTTCAGGTTTTGTTCAACCTATCAACATTTGATAATATGTTCTTATGATTATTGCTGACGTTTTATAACCTTTATAACCAAAGAGTCTGCATAATTTTTGTTTATAAAAGAAACCTTTCCAGCTTTTTACTAGCGTCTCTAGTAATTAGTGATATTTCAGATTTTACCTGACGTATTTTCTTATTCTTTCCATAAAAATTCGGAAACAGCTGATTGCAAATGTTGACAGGGTTGGCAGCAAGCAACTTTGTTAAATGCGCATGCATCACTTGCAGAATTTAAGTGAACTTGTAAAGAAAATATTGCACGTTCCAGTGTTTCTTGGCAAGTTTGATTGTTAAGAGTTCGACTTTAAAATTGCAACCACTTTTTTCTAACGTATGGGAATGTGCGGGAGAGAAAACCTTTACAAGTTATTCTTGTTGGTGTCCATCGGCTTTAACATGTAACAAATTGCAAATTTAAAAAGGAAAAAGAAAGCTTCTCATTCTTTAAAACAAGAGCTAGAGGATATGATAAATTCTTATGAACTATATTTATATAATATACCACTAATAATATGTTACATACAAATAACAACTACAGAAACAAAAAGAAAACTAAAGTAATATACTTAAATGTCATTTATCTTTTTTGTGAAACATGGCGAAATACTTTGGATGCAGATGTCATGACACTTGTCACAAATGAGGAGCTTTTTTTCAAAACGCAACAAGTCACACTGAGTAATTTTCGAGAAAACTGCAAAAGTTTATCATGAGAATATCATATCTGAATATGATAATTTTTGTTTTATATTAAAATTATTAAATTAGACTTACTGTACATAAAAAATCCCTCATAAAAAATCCTTGCTTTTTAAGAAATTTGGAAAAAACTGTTGGACATGTTTCGTTTTGAAAAGGAAATTGTGAAAGCAAAATTGCCGTCATTTTGGAGAAATTTTTATTTTTTTTTAAATAAACATGCATAACTAACTAAGATATAAATTCTAATTGAACAAAAAAAGAAAAAAAAGTTACAAAAAAGAACAAAATTAATGGATTGGCCCAGATTCTTCTTCCAAACAACTGCAGAGTTGCTCAGCTTCATCTGTTTGTTCTTCAAAAGTAATCTGTTCTCTCAAAATTTCACAATAGAAATTTAATTGTTCTTCTTTGATCCATTCTTCGCCAAAACGTTTTTTCAATAACATATCGATGGCTTTCCCTTTGTCCTGTGAAATTCTGTTTGGAGCATTCAGCAGTGGTAACTCCAAAACGTTTAACTCTTTAAAACATTTTATTAAGGTAAGCCATGGTTTTGAGTCATCATGACATCTATAGGTAATTTCGCATTTAAATTTAACTAGGCTTTTATGCGAGTTATTTGTAAATTTTTTAAATATAACCTTTTTTGCTAACTTACTCCTTCAACTTTTCGGAGAATGCTTAGTAGCGCTCTTAAATCGTAAGCCGTCCAATCTATCTGGAATTTGTTTACTTGGCCAAATTTTTGATAAATGTCTTCATAATCTTTGGGTAAGAGGATTTCAGTATGTCGTCTTAACTTTTTTTCAACTCTTCCAAAGACCCTATCTGCTGAAAGATAGGAATGGCCAGTGACTGGAAAAACTATTTCAATTTCTGTAACATTATGTGGCCACCACAGAAGCAGATGCACAAGGTGACTGTTTTTATTCTGACCCCACAGCCATCTGCAAAAAATCTTATTTTTTTCACACCTTCCCAATCCCAGAATTGCAGAACCAGTAGCATTTGATCCATGGCCACACTGATTTTCAGTCCACGTGTAAAAATGTCGCGAAGAACTTTTTATGTCAACAATGCAAAATGCGTAAAATCCAATCTGCAATGAATAGAAGCATTCCTGAATTGGAAGTTTTGGTAGCTGTTGCACTTGCTGAAGATCAAAGCAAAACGATGCAACACCTTCTTCCTTCATCATTAAATAAAACTCTTGCTCTCATTTTATGTATTTTCAAACTCGTTGATGCTTCATTTTTAATTTGCGAACAATCTGTGGTTGTTACTTTGTATTTGAGGCGTTTACAGTAGCTGCATACATCAATTGCAGGAGACCCAAAGCCTAAATTAAATTTATTTGAGAAAATATTGTGCAAAAATGAATAATTGACTTGGAGATTTTGTTCTACACTTTTGTTATACATTTTAAGCAGTTTATTGATGTTAAGTGTAGAACTTAAGTGTAATCTTTGGGATTTGGCTCTATTGTAATGACTTTCGGATGCTTTAGATTTTTTTATATATTCTGTTACTTTTTGTTTCTGCTCTATTATGTTAGTTTTCCATCTGTCTCCTCCTTTGTTTTCTTTAAGTTCTTTTCTACTCTTAATAGTTTCTGCTATCAATAAGATTCTGTGATATGGTACCTCAAAACAAATTTTCAAACAATTTTTTACATCCCAAAACTGATTGCGCCTGTGTGAAAATATAAAAGTACAACAACAATCAAAGTTGTAGTATATAAGCATTCTACGACAAACTTACTTCATATTTTATTTGAAAACTAAGTGGAGCTTGTTGATAGATGCCCTTGCACGCTCGCGATGTCTTTTTGGGTAATGAATTTCCAAAAAATGAGACACCTTACATCATGTTGTACTTTAATCTTATCTTTAAAAATAAACCTTTTAATGTTTATCAGTATCTACTTAGGTATTTCGTTACAGTCAAGTTTCTTATTATTAAGATGTACACAACTATAATTCCAGTTTTGTAAATTAAGATTTTTTGCTTCGTAGGTTGAATGAAATCCGTTACTTAAAACTGCAGCTACTGTTGCACTTAAGACCTGTGCTGCATACTTAACTCTCATTCTTCAAAGTTCATTTGGTTGATGTGAGAATCAAACAGTTTAGGTGCCAGACAATTATGTCGCTTTTGGTCTTGTTCATAAAATTGTCCAATGTATGACCACGATGTTGTTTTGTTTTACCACCTAAAAATATTAATAAGTATGAGTGACCAATTTTACCCACTTTAGTACCTCTTATTTAATTCATACCTTAATTCATTTGTCACTAAATTATTTCTTGTTGCCTTGATTAAATGTGGATCAAAATATGTATATACATACACAACTTGGTTTCGTCCCAATGTTAATGTAGGATTGATAGCTGTTACACCCATTGCATTACTTGTATAAAGTTTCAGATCACGTCAGTAATCAGTGCAATTACATTTAAATTTATTATACTCAATCTAGATATTATTTCATTTAATAAATGCTTTGTAGTATCTTTGTGGGAGTCAGTTTCTATAAATATATATGCCAAGGGTTGCTTCTAATTGCTTTTAATTCCCCTGGCCATGACAACACAAGCAGAAGTTGCAGGTTTAAGTGTCTTCTTAAAACCATCATCTTCAAATCCTACAACTTGGTCAGTACCGATATCGTAAAAAAGATTCAACTTGATTTGTATTTCATCTACTATCAATAAACAAATGCGATCTAGCTTATCCATTGTTCTCACTTTGGTTTTTAATAAATTAAATAGTGGTTCATTAATTCTAGCCTCAAAACTTGTGTTTTTAGTAAATCGCTTCGAAGATCTGACTGATGGCAATACAAAAAGTTTCTTAAACTGTTTATAAGCTTGAGGACTCTGAAAATAAGAAGTTAACGCAAACTGTTTGCAGGAATCTGAATATTTGTGACCATTAGCTTGTTGTTTATTACATTATCTAAACTGTAACTTAACAAATTCAGATAGTTCTGGAGTCAAGAATTTGTCACATAACGCCTTAAATTCCGCTTTTGAAATAATTTGCGTTTTTTTGTGGTGTAAATGTGACAACTGTTCTTTAAGTCGTCATTTTCTGGAAGTGTTAGATGACAGACTTAAAGAAGTTTGTGCAGGTACACTATCAGTAGTAACTTTTTCTTTTATAGGCTGTTCTGTATCTGACTCGAGTGGTTGATTATCTGCAATAATTTACAAATTAGATTCATTCGAGAAAGGTACTGCTTTACATACCATAAATCTTGACTTAGAGCATTAATCTCTATCCGAGAATCTGATCTGATTTCAGTATCTACAAATAACGCAAATATAATTAGATTAAAATACACATTAGTAGTTCGTTTTTATTTCTCTCTAGTTTTACTAGCAAACTTTCTTGGTGTAGCAGATTGCAAGTTTATGTATGCTTTGTGTTTATATTCGCAAAATCCTCATTGATAAAATGATTGCCACATATTCTGTAATGCATGAACATTGACCTTATCCTGTAAATCAAGTTGGCCGGCATTTTCTATCCATTTTGTAGAACTACCACAGTAATGATTACACAATCTTGTTAATCATTATTAATATTTTTTTTACTTACATATCAGGATTTCTTGGAAATCTAAAAAACTTAATACTACTGGAAGAATTGTAACCTTCATTTACACAGTCTCTATTGGCACAAACAACATTGTTTTTTCATTTTTCAGACATATTTTAAAAAACCAAAAATAACCTAGAAATTTACACATGCTACTCCTGCAAGTACAGATCGACACGCGAGAACTTTCATTTCAAATGTGCAGAATGGGAAGGGAGATAGCATTTGGAGTAACAAAGATGTGTATAAGTTTACAATCGAAACTTTCGTTGTGGTAACACAGGTGGTGGAAAGTGTTATCATTGTTTGCACGTATACTTTTCTCTCTCTATATTGTTGCCTCTGGTGAAATCTTGATCTATTCTGTGCCCGAGCCTCAAACCCCCTGTTATGGAGCATCTAAAGATAATGAGTTGGTTGTTTGTTTTGTTAGGTTAGTTTGTAGACCAATTCTGATGCAGTTATAGTCTGTAAAAGTGGTTATTGCAAAAATATATAAAATAAGAAATATTCTATGTTCAATTTAAGAAATCCCATCTTCAAGCATTTGTTTTGTTGTTCCTTTATATTTAAAAAGATAATTCAGGGGTTTTGAGTTGAGAAAAATTACAAGTTTGGAGTTTGTTAATGCTGTAATTATATATTGCATTATTCAGAAGCAGAGATGCTTCAATCAAAAGTAGTGAAATGCCCGCTCCCACGTTCTTGGGATGGTGTTCGGATCGGAAGCGGGTGTTTCAGTTAGATGACGTTTTTTTTTGTCTGGTCATGATCGATCACCGTGTGGTGTACCGCCCCTCTTTTTTTGTTCGGTGCAAGTTTGCTGGGACCAGGCAAGTCTTTTGGTTTGTCTTTTCCAGATCAGAACTTGCAACACAAATTAATGATGCAGGGATATTCTTTCCTGACGACTGTTGTATGTTTGTATGTATGTGTGCGTGTTTGATGTTGTTTACTGTTTGACTTTATTTGCTTTTTGTTTGAGTTTTTGTTTTGTTGTCTTGTTATTTGTTAAATACAATACAGTTACTATCAAAAAGTTTATAATTAATGAATTTATATCAGTCGTCAAGAAAAAATATTCTTGCATCATTATTTTGTGTTGCTAGTTCCAATACTTCAGTTGGTGCAGTTGTACATTTATCTTTATCTAACACACATTAGTGTCCCATGTAAGGTATGTTGGAACTTGACATACAAATTAATGGCATGGGAATATTCTTTATGGACAACGAGGTATGTTTGATTTTGATTACTGTTTATTTTCTTTGTTGCATATTTTTTGTTTGGATTTTGTTTTTTAATTTATTTTCTGCTTTTTATGTTCTTTGGTTTTTTATTTGTTTTCTGTTTTTTATTTGTTATTGTTATGTGTGTATGTTTGTTTTTGTTTGTCTACTGTTTGTTTGTTTGTTTAATTTGGTTTGTCTACTGTTTGTTTGTTTGTTTGCTTTGGTTTGGTTTGGTTTGGTTTGGTTTTTGGTTTTTTTGATTTCTTGGGATTTAGTGGCAGATTGTAAGGACTAACAATGAAAAACTATTTTTTACTTTTAAATCTTTAAACCCATTGATAACAATTTTCTCATTAATTTCCAATCGTATTAGTTCTGTTTATATTATTAAATTAATCTATCTATGGATAATTTTATGGATTTATTTGATGTTTGTGACACAATGGACAAGACATTATACATATGTTTTTACTTAGGTAATGCAGCGTATAGATATTGACAAGTAGACAAACTCTTACAAAACGCGGGAAATTAGCTTGGAGTTGGCTGGTAGTACGCGTTTCTATAATAGATGTCACAACGGTCAAATGCAGCGCGAGGTTACCGGCATATAGTAATTGAGGTTAAACCAGTGTCGTACACGTTTTCTGTGCACGTTTTCATAGTTTTATATATTTATTTAGTGCTGGTGAATTTTTACAAATATGTTTTTGAGGAACATTTGTATGGTGAAAGGGTGCCGTGCAAATAACGAAACGTTTAATGTACATTTTTTTAAAGTTCCCAAGAATAAACACAAAGGTAAGGAACAAAAGTTTTGTTGTTTGCTGTTAGGTATGCATATCGAATAAGCTTTTAATAAATATCGTAGTAGTATTTACTAATTCGACTCATCTAATGATGACTATTAAGTAATTCATTATTTATACTTTTGAAATAATCACAAAAATATATTTATATCATTACTAAAATTCATTAAATTGCAAGAGGAATATTTGTAGTATCCCTATTTAAGAATTTTTTAATACTTTAATTTTCTATTTTATTATAGAGATAAACGATATTTCAAATGATATAATTTAAATGAAACAAATTTAAAGCTATTTCTAAATTTAATAAACAAACAAGTGTTGTTTAAAGTAAGATTATAATGTTTGCTTGTATATTGACTGTTGTTTTCTTACATATTTCGTGTTTAACAGATTCTGATGTGCATATACAAGTACCACCTACAACAGAACCTCTTGATCTTGCCGTAGTACCTAATATGTCTCCACCACCATCTCAGAATATCCAAACCTCAAGTCATTGAGCGAGAGGACACCGAGAAAAAAAGCATTGCGGCTTAAGATTCGTTCATTACAACAACAAGTTCAGTCATTGAGGAAACAGCTGCAGATTGCTAATCAACCACTGCAAGACTATTTTCAACAATAGCGCTGTTGTTATGATTTTGATTTTTAAATTCAACTTTCAAAGAGAACCAATCTGTCAAAACAAAACAGAATCTAAATTAGTTCCAACGGCTCTAACAAAGTATCAGAAATTCATATATAATGTGGTTTGTGGGAAAGTAAGCCATTTCAAATCATAACAAATTAATTATGTCAATGGATATAAAAACTACAAATTGAAATTCAGCATAAGTCAGTCCTGGATTATTTAGTAATTAGTTTAGAAACAAAATTTTTTCAACCTGTACAATAAGTTAATTATTATAGTTAGCAGTTGTATCATATTGCATGTAATTTTGACTTATTTTATTTAAATTTTATAAAACAAGAGAAATAATATTAATGTAATTGTCGATTAAAAAACAATAGTTGTACATAATACATGTATAAATAAATAATTTTTTTATAAGTAATATGAAAACAACCAATTTATTTTTTTTGATTTATTTAAATGTAACCATTGAAGATAGATATTTGTGTACAAGAACAATAATGTATCTAAAATGTATTGTGATAAATTTAATTTCTTTGGATATTTGTGCATGATTTACATCCTCATCTTTAATTTAACACAATGCCATTATAAATTTGGTAAAATGAAATTTAATAACAAACAATGCAATGCTAGCCTTTCTAGTAATTCATAATGTCTATAAATAAATCTACGCACGTCACTGATACAAGCGCAGTGCCACCAATTCGAAATATCGGTACTACCAACCAGCTCTTACTTCAAAGTCACGGCGTTTGGAAAGAACAAAAGATTTTTGAAGAGTTGTTCTACTTGTCAATATCTATACGCTGGGTAATGCTTCTGATAAAAATGCCCCTCATGTTGCTATCTGGAAATGTTATACGCACTTAACAACCCTTTTCATGCATGCTACACATGCAAAATAATATTTTGTTATTAGACGCCATATAGAGGGAATTATAAGTTCTCAAGTTGGCTGATGATAGATTTATAATTTCAGTAAATATTTATAACCGTCAAGTTGTTTTATGTTGTGGTATTTTTTGTTTTAATATTTATTTTTTTTTGTTTTATAATTATTTTTTTAAATGTAAAGTAAATAATAAAGAAACATTCATGAGCGTTTATTTCATGTTACAAATAAATTTTTCTTACATGCCAGTAGTTTTTTGCAAAAGATTTTTTAGGTAAGACTTGATCTCTTCAGGAAGGCTAAGAAAGCAGCATCATTCAAGAGCATAGAGAGGATACAATTTTCATTATAAACCTTGCTATACACACAAAAAGATTTTGTGAATCTAATTATAAATTTACAGATTTCTTATTCAAACTCGTGTATTGCTGATTTTAGCTGAAATATTCTTTAACAATTTAAAGTGGCCCTAGGTGAAATTACACTGCAACAATGGATCTGCATAGTCATAACAGTATATTGGAGAATACTTTCTTAAACTTTTGAAAATAATAATAGTTGCTACTTCACTGCATGACATTTGCTAATTGGAAAGATTTTATAAACCTTCAATTCAGGTGACACCCACCTGATGTATGGAAAACATGGCTTGGAAAAGAAAAAAAGATCTTATCAGTCTCGAATGTGTGGTACAATATGATAAATTCTCTGCCACTAGAGAGATTCCAGTTTATTCTTGGATCCATTGAATGCTGATAGCTGATGCCTTGAAAATCCAAGATTTTGTAAATTTTACACACATCAGAAATAAGATGGTGGATATGTTGAGAGTTCGTTGATGTATCCTTTCCTTTCCTTTTCCGTTGGGCTACCCTAACTTCGCGTAAGTCTCCATCACAGCCCCGATTGGAGTGAAGTTTTGTTAATCCCTTTCCATCTTCTTATTCTTGGCTCAAACCTCTCCTTCTTGTTAGGAAAATAAAAAAATAGTTGTAGGTTAATTAGGTACATTATGTGTTCAGCCAATATGTTAATGAAGTGTTAACTATCTTCGCAACTTGAACATAAATGGAAGTAGAAACCAGACAATGAAAATTTCAATAAAATTCAAAATTGATGCTATATGTGAAGAAGAGATTAAAGACCTGTTCATTATTACAAATATTTTGTTTGAAAGTTGGCTTTGTTCCATAAGCAAAACTTTCTCGATTGTTCCTTCCTCATGTCGATGTATCTTAATTATGGAAAGTTATATTGCACTATTATTGTTTTCCTCCAAAAATACCAAAGAGGGTCTATCAGTCTTTAATATATGGAAATACCTTCGAAATCCACCATCTTCTAGAATGTGAAATTTCAAATTTACAAATGACACGAAGCTAGTGGTAAATGCAAAATTGAGCAGTGGCTGTTACATATCAGTTTTGTCATCTAATTTAGTGTTAACGCAATAATATTACAAATCAAGCAACTACAATGAAATTCTTAGTGAAAGTACTGAGACACTTTTCTCAAAACATGTTTAGATTGGTTTTATAAATTCTCCAAGACGATTTCTTGATTCAAAACTCAAGTTTTGAAATGTTTTCTAAACTTGGCTAATATTATTTTATACTTCTAAATGCAAATAATCAGGCTACATCAGAATATCTTCAAATCTTATTACTACATTTTCTCTTTTCTATTCTCTTTCGTTGTAGTTTATCACTGCAATATCTATTCAATAAATGACATCAAAAATCCCAATAGCTCTTCCTGATAACTGTAGTGTTCTTGAAAAGAAAGTTGCAATCAACCTTTGAACCAGACTGCATTATTAAGGTATCACCAGCTTGCCGTGTACAAGATTCCAAAACATGCAGAAGAGATTTAAGATCATTGCTGAAATCCACAACATTTACATCTTGATTACCTAAAGAGTGTGTCTTCACAAGCATGAGCCTCTATACCTCTTATAAGCATTAAGACTTCACTACTTCAATGAGATTTTGACATCTTACAACTTTTATTGCATAAGCTGCAATAATTTACAACCATATGAGCATGAGCATGAGCATGAGCATCTATACCTACCTCTTGGAAGCATTTAAGACTTTTTACTGAGCATTTATTTAAATAAAATTTTGACCTATAACTTATTGCATAAGCTGCAATAATCATTTTCAGGCTACTGATCTTTTTCTGCTGTTTCAATATGCAACATTTACTATGTGGTATTGTTTGTGTATTATACTTTTCAGGTCTGCTGGTGGTAATGCTATTCTTTGTGGGAAAATCGACATTGTTAATGGGTTACGCTAGAATATTTCATGTATTGGATTACCTTATAAATTAGTAGCATCTCTAAAATGCAAGTTATTGAAGTATTTTGTTACCCGTTCTATTTTGGTTGATGTTATGGTTTTATTCAATTCTTCTTTATCACCCAGTTTGTTTTTAAAAAGAGCTTTGGTAATTTCAAATAAGAAAGTGGTGGCAGATTCAAATTCACATCTTTCTCAGTAATGCAATAAAAACAAATTGAACAGTCGAACAAGTGTATTAAAAATTGGAATGTGGAAAAAACAATTTGCTTTAATTCTTGGGCGTTTTGAATAATTCTGTGTTTTGAACATAGAAGTTAGTTATGGCAGCTTTATTGTTTAATATTAATATGTGGTAATAAAAACCATTCAGTCATGACCATTTAGTCTTGGCAATATTTCAGTCTTCTTTGCCAAATTCCTACTTTATGTTAACCTTTGAAAGTTATAAATACTTTCTGGTTGAATTATTTTCAGATTCCACATGAATCTTCTTGCTGTTAATGCCAAAGCCAATTTTACTCTCATTGATGAAATTTGTGTCGTGCAGATTTTATGATTTTTTTTATGCTACTATGTTCCAGTTTATTGTAAAACTTTAATTTCTTGTGTATACCAAAAATATTGTAATGCTTTCATTACTGGTTATTCTAAAAAGCAATTCAACTGTGTGGTGATTGAATAACCTGCATTACATAATAGAATACTCTTGATATTCATCTATCAAATGATGGTTCTACACTTTCTGGGTGATGCAGGAGCCAAATGGTCGAGAAAGGCTACTGATATATGGAGCAATTCAATACATTAAATATTTAGCAGTTTACATTCCCTTAAATAAAAAAGAATATCGTCTCACGAAATAGTAGCAGGTGAAAGTTTCAAGGGTTTGAATGAGAAGTTGAAAAAACATTAAGATCACGCTATTCACATTGTTTCCACTCCATTAAGAAAGCAAGTGCCTGTGTGCACACCCTGCTGTTCAATTGGGCTTGTTTAACAATCTGGCTCATAAGAATAGACCTCTACTGGTCATTGTAACCTTTTTTTTTTTTTGAAAAGGAGATGCAATCAAGCTAGTGGTCAGCCAATGTGATCATACATTCAAAACATGCAGAAGAGATTCAAGATCGTTGTCGAAATCTACAACGTTTACATCTTTATTACATGAAGAGTGCATCTTTAGAAGCATGAGCCTCTATACCTATTGGAAGCATTGAGACTTTCTATTGAGCTATTATCTACATAATTTACAAGCATGAGCAGGAGCATGAGCATAAGCATTAGCATCTGTACCTGTAGGAAGCATTTAAGACTTTGTACTGAGCTTTTACCTAAATGAGATTTTGACTGATTATGACTTATTGCATAAGCTACAATAATCATTTTCAGACACTGATCGTTTTCTGCCTTTGTAATGTGGAATATTTACTATGTGGTATTGTGTATTATACTTTTCAGATCTACTGCAAATGCTGCTGTTCTTTATGGGAAAATGAACTTTTTAATGGGTTGCTCCGGAATATTTCGTGTACTTAATTGCCTTATAAATTCGTAGCATTTCTAAAATGTAAGTTGTTGAAGTACTTATTTCGTTGCACCTGTTTTATTTTCGTTGTTTTTTAAAAGAGCTTTGGTAATTTGAAATAAGAAAGTGGTGAAGATTCAAATTCACATCTTTCTCAGTAATGCAATAAAAACAAATTGAACAGTCGAACAAGTGTATTAAAAATTGGAATGTGTAAAAAACAATTGTGTTTGAATTCTTGGGGGAATTTTCTGTATAATTCTATGCTTCAAACATAGCCGTTAGCTATGGACACTTGATTGCTTAATATTAATCTGTGGTAATAATAACCGTTTAGTCATGATCATTCAGTCTTGGCAATATTTCAGTCTTCTTTGCCAAATTCCTACTTGATGTTAAATTTTGAAAGTTTTAAATACTTTCTGGTTGAATTATTTTCAGATTCTACTAGAATCTTCTTGCTGTTAATGCCAAAGCCAATGTTACTGTCTGTAATGAAGTTTCTGTCATGCAGAATTTTAAGATTTGTTTTATGCTACTATGTTCCAGTTTGTTTTTGATATTCATCTATCAAATGATGGTTTACGTTTACGTTCCTTTAAATATTGAAAAATATCTCACAAAATAGTAGCGGGTGAAAGTTTAAAGGGTTTGGAGCAGAAGTTAAAGATCATTCTATTCACATTGTTAAATCATATGAAGCTGCATTTTCCACTCCATTAAGAAAGCTTGTGTTCGTGTACACACCCCGCTATTCCACTTAGGCTTGTTTAACACTCTGACTCGTAAGATTTGACTTCTACTGGTCATTGCAGTCTTTTTTTTCGGAAAGGAGATGTAAGCAAACTAGTGTTGAGCCAGTATGATCATACATTCGAAATATCAACTTTGTCAATTCAAAACAATTGAAAGCAGACGGTAGAGGTTGTGATAATATGATGTACCATTGTTGCATTTTATCTTCAAGAAACTATATGCCCGTGGTTGCGAAAACATCAATGATGTATTCATTTCGTTTGATAGTTCACTTTGTTTTATAAGTAGTCTTGCTCTTGTAGACATTTTTCTTCATTATAAAAATTCAAATATCAGAGGTTGTCCACAAGGGTTTTATTCTGCTTGTTTATTCTTGGAGTTTGTCTTTCAGAATGTGAAATTACAAGTATTGGCAGATGACGCCATGTTAATAATAAAGGTAAATTTGGATTTTACATTTTTTTAAACAAGATCTCGGTTCTTTTCTTTAGAGATTCGAATTTTTCAAATCTTTCTAATTTTATATTTTCCTTGAATTTCACATTTTTCTTTCTTTGCAAATTTAGCTGTCTCTGTTTTGAAATAAAAATGTATAAGACGGCAAAACCGAGTTGACGATGAACAAGGATTTTGCCAAATAATAGTGCTATCATTGTTGCTTATCAAACGAAGAGGTACAAGAGATGTGAAGAAAATGTCAATGCCTTATAAATCTTTGTCAAAAAACTTCTGTTTCTCGATAGATTGGCCGGAGCTGCCATCACACCCCCATTTACTAATTAACGTCAAGTCTGAAACTGTATTCAAATCTAGAGCTTCTAAGACTGAAATTAAACCTTCTATTGTCCGATTTAACAAAAACGTTTTATTTCAGCACCTACTTCACTAACTGTTATCGAGTCTATTTTCGGATAACATCGAGACTTTGCTTTCTGTACCTTGCCATAAGCAGGGAATGCACAGCAGCCTATCTTTATAAGTGCAGATCTAATGTTGTTTTACTGCTGTTTGGTGTACTTGTTTTCTACGCATATGCGTAAAGCTTCATCTCTCGAAAGCACCTTGTGAGACTGATTACTTAAACCTTTCAGTCTTTTGGAGGCTCTTGTTGGCGTTGTCATAGCGGCTTCTTTCAAGATCGTGCTGCCTTTGTAGCACCAGATGCTTTTAAGCTACTGTGTGTCGCGAAAGCTAATTCTTCAGAAGAAAACTGGTGTCTAATATTTTCAGTTGCTCGTAGTACGACCAGCAGATCGAGGTGTCCTCCGGTCTAAAATCTGTGGCAAAACAAATTCTTGCTGTAGTCAAGTAGCGTGTTTCTTGAGAAAAATATTTTTATTTCGGGAGAAATCTTTCCACATCTTAGTATATGTCAAATAAAACTATTTAGCAGCCTTTTGTAAATCTCCTATTTGTTCTTCTGTTAAATCTTTTACATTTCTTCTTTACAAAACAAAATTTACCAATATTTGAATCATTCCGGAATAATTTCTCTTTCCCCTGATAAGTAAGGCATTCATCACGTCTAAATGATTTCCTTTTCTTTCATGGAAGTTCGATACCATTCTTTTCAATTTCTGTTTTGAAAAGGCTTTGAAAAGACGCCGGTTCCGGAGATGGTCTTCGAAGGCTCGATGCACGTCAATAACCTCTCCAAAACGGTTCTTGATGAAGGTGGTTGTAGCGATCCAATAGCAGCCGCTGTAACGAAGAGGGTCAAAAAACCAGACACCGTGCAGATAGTCCCCGGTTCCTTTCTTTCTCACATCTCGGATCAGCCATTCTAACATGCTCATGCGGAATTTACACTTCATCACGTTGTTAGCTCCAATCATGATCACGAAATGCGCGTCGGAAGTTAACTTTTTTGCCTTTCTGCGGAGCTGCTGGATCGTTCGACCATCGACGCAGAATCCTCACATCCATTTTTCGCTGACGCGTTTACACTTCCTGCCAAGGAGTCGTAATCTCCGGAAGATGCTCTCGCCTAACAGTATAACGTCCATTCCTTCGGATGCAACGAACGCTTCTGTAATGAGTTCCCGTCGTGCATCCCTACCACCTATTTCTTAACGTTACGTAACAACCAGTGCTGGGAGTTTACTGTATGAACGTTTCCCTTCGATAACAAGAAGTATTCCCCAATTTTAGGCTTTTTGGCTTAGAATTCCCCGGGTTTGTGTTTAACTTTCATACTGGGCAACATATTTTATATTATAATTTATTATATGCCTTTTTTGGTTAGAAAGAAAAACCAAAATTCTTATGGATAAATAATAAACATAAACGTACAGTAAGAGCCCGCTTAACACGGGGATACCTTTCAATAAGTTCCAGCGCTAAACGAAATGCGTCAAACGAGGTCGTTCAGCTGGAATCAAATCTAACCTCGGAAAATCCAGATATCTGGCAGAAGTCAGATTTCCTTCAAACAAATAGGGTCTTAGAAGAGGACCGCTATTGGGGGGGGGGGGCACCATCAGCGTTGTTGTGGGCAGGGAGTGCTGGCTGGACGGCGTGGAAGTTCGCACGCAGTCGATGGTGGTGGTCTTCCTCGTCCCGGTCATCATCGTCCGGGAGGAGGCAGTGCAGAAGGGTGCGGTGAGTCTGAATGGGAGTGGTGGTTCGGCCCTGGTCTTCACCATCCAGCGGGAGGGCATGCAGGACGCCTCGAGTGGGGAGTTTTTCTGCCGCCATTTTGTAGACAACGCCCCAGGGGTTGGTCCTCAGGTCTTCTTCGACGAACTTCCGCCAGGCCCGGTGCTTGGCCTGGCTTACGATCTGCTTGAAGATTCGCTTGGATCGGCCCATCTGCTCGTGGAGGTAGCCCTGGTATTGCGGGATCCTGTTTCGATAGAGCAGAGCCTTCTTGTGGAGATATACTTTCCGCTTGCGCTCTACTTCATCCGTCCACCACTCCGGGCGGTGGGGGTAGGCCCGCTTCCGGGGGCACCTCGCGTCAATGATGTTCTGCAGGCCCTCATAGAACCGACGGAGGGATAGGTCGATCGCGTGCGAGGAGCCCAGGGGGAAATCCGCGTGCAGCTTGTCGGACAATCGGTCGAGATCACCGCGCACAGTCACTATGTCCAGGTCATTGCAATTGACGCGCACTAGTGGTGCTAGGGCTGGGGTGGTGATGCTGAGATCGATGTGGCTTCGGCCGTTTAGGGTCTCAAATGTGGGGAGCTGGCCCGGCTGGTTGGCGATGTCCAGGCCGTTGGCGAGTATGAACTCCAGCACCGGGGCGTGTCGGTCGGTAACCTCGTCGTGCCAGACCTCGGAGCGGCAGTTGAAGTCTCCAGCCAGGACGATGTGGTGGGGCGCCAGGGCATCTAGCAGCTGTTGGAGGTCTGCTACTTCAGTGTCAATGGGGGAGTGTGGCGGCAGGTAGACACTGGCTAGGTGAAGACAGTACGTGGGGACGGAGATGCAAACAACCGTCCGAGTGGGAGTGGACAGGTGGGGCAGGAACAGGACATCAATATCTTGATTATTGACCACGATCGTCGCCAGGGGCCGCTCGTCAAAGTCTATTCTTGCTTGATGGTCTGCAAGTCTAGCCTTGTAGATAGGGCAGCTTTCGCTGGAAGCCATATGGGCCGTGTTCCTCGCCTTGCTGCGGAGGCAGTTCGCGCATGAGTGGCTGGCAGGGTTCGTTTCGTGGCGGCAATCCCTCGTCTCATGGTCCGTTGAAGCGCATATGCCACATTGTGGGTCGGAACGGCAGTGTTTGGCAACATGGCCGAACCGTTGGCACTTGTAGCATCGGGTGATCTTAGTAAAGGCCTTGACTGGGCAGACGGTCTAATGAAGGTATAAACGGCCTTCGGAGGTCAGGTGTTGCCATGCTTTGGAAGCAGTTCCAGCACCCAGCTGGTGTGGCTCAGCGCCCGTGGTCTAACTTTGAATAGTTGTTTTATTATCGTTCCCGTCGCGGCCGCTTCCGGCACAAGTTTGGCCACACACATGCTCCTCCTGGTCCTTCTCCGTGACCGCTGTGGGCACATTATGTTTGATGAGGCGCGGCCAGATTTTGGGCGGAATTTTGGCTTGCAGATTGCATTTCTTGAGGACCGGATTGTCGGCTAGTTGCAGCAGGTCAGGGGAGGAGGACTCGATGAGGATGCCATTGTTTTTTACCTTCACCACCCTGTCCGGTTTGATATTTAGTTCTGCCGACGTTGTCTTGGTATCCTCGGCCGTGTTAATACCCGGGCAGTCTGCCGTGGGGTAGATCACTGCCTGGTATCTTTTTATGGCAGGCCGGGGAGCGTGGAGGGTCCAGAGGCTGCTGCCTCGCTGTAGGTGGGGCGGGATGGTAGGTTTTCCTGAATGGTGGCGGCTACAATTTCCCTTAGTTGGGCCTGGTTCTGGGGGGGAGGGTTGCTGGGCCATTCGTGTCAAGGATATCAGGCTCTTCTGTATGTTAAGGAGACCGGTTAAGCAGTTGGTTTTCTTATTGAGTTGATCCTTGAAGCACAGGACGAACTCATGAAAGATGCCCAGGTTTTTATATATATCCTCGAGGATAGTGTCTATGGCTTCTGTGCCTGTGGCAGGGTGGGGAGTTCAATCGTGCAGCGTGTCCTCCCTGGCCGAGTGGCCCGGGTAACCCTCTGAACCTCCTGCGTGCTAGGAATTGAAACTTGCAATTGTTCTGCATGAAGGAGGAATTCCCAGTAAGCGCTAGTCATAAAACCGCGTTGATTACGTCCCTGCCCTTTGTACACACCACCCGTAGTTACTACGGATTGAATGATTTAGTGAGGTCTTCGGACCGGTACGCGGCGGTGTTTCGGCTTCGCCGACGCTGCTGGGAAAATGACCAAACTTGATTATTTACAGGAAGTAAAAGTCGTAACAAGGTTTCCGTAGGTGAACCTGCGGAAAGATTATTAACATATGTATGTTGTGACAGGGGTTTGCTCCGCTTCAGGACGACATAATTGTCTGTTGTACAGAAACGCGACGACGAGCGCGCTCGAGACGGCATCGAGAAGCCGCGCGTTGTCCTAGTCGACGAAGATGCCGGACGTTTTGAGTCTTGCACGCGCTGGTCACACCAGGTCGGAAGTGTTTGTCGCGAGGCGGACGCCCGTGCGCATTGAGGAGAGAAAGGCGTGCTGTGCCGTTGTGGTTCTCGCCTCGCTCACTTCGACGCGCGCAACGAACGAAGGGGCGCCCGGTGGTTGAACGGCCTCCGCTGCCGTCCGTCTTGTTGCCGATACACACACCTAGCGGCGGTCTAACGCACACCACACGCACATATAGAGAGAAATACCGAAAGGCGCGCAAGTGCATCGTCCACGTCTACCATCAACAGGACGTATTTATGTGATATTACATTATTATATATAGTTATATAGTATATATATATATATATATATATATATATATATATATAAAGAATTGGCAGAACTAGAACATTTTCGAAGGGGTGTCTAGGGGTGTATCGGTTCAATGCTAATATGGTGTGCTTCGCAGACAAACGGCAGGAGCTGAACCGTTTCACACTGGTTCGAAATGGAAAAAACAATCGAAAATTCTAATTAATCAACACAACCATGTAAATGTTATAAATATGTATTTATAGATTTTGCAGGTTGTTGAATTTGAATTTTATGTTATTTTCACTCTAACTCGTAAATTAGTTGTATTTCCAACGGCATTCCAAAATTCAGTGAAACTTAAAATTGCGTTCTTCGATTGTCAAGCGTATTAGATTGTTTGTTAGGATTACTTCTTAGTGAAGTTTAATAAACTACTAAATAATATATAAGTTTTAAGTAAAATAAATAAAGTTAAACAAATAAAACTTATGAATTCTTATAGCTTACGTATTTAATGCGTAGAAGATATGTATTAGGGGAAAGTGGGATAATTGGGAACACCTAACTTACAACACCCTAAAATAATAAAAGAAAGTCACAAATTTAATCAACTTTTGTTGCAACATTAACGCTACTGTTACGTTGTTTATTTAAAAGGTTATTTAATTATAATAATAACTTTATTACAAACGTTTACAATGCACAATAACATATCAATTCAACTGCTGTCAACCATCTTGTGTCTACTGCTACGTTCCCAACCCACTGTACGGTTGGTTGCCTAACATCCTCCTTTCTTTGAAGAAAGATTACAAGTTTAATCTATCAGGAGGTTCAACAACTCGGCCTGGTCTGGTGACTAAAGGATTTACATGGTTCACGTTATTATCACTCACTGAACTTTCTATATCACTTTGACCTTCTTCATTATTATCACTAACATCATTATCCAAAGTTTCATTACTTACACTTAAATCTATGTAACATTTCTTACTAGTTTCATTTTCTTCCCTTTTTACAGTTTTACTATCTGATAAACAAGGATTCAGTTTTGTATTTGGTACGACTTTAATAAAAATTCTATTTCTAAGATATTCAGAACCATTGTTTGTTTTAACAACATAAGTACGATATCTCAATTTTCGAACTATAACTGCAGGTATCCAGTTGCCTTTTGGTTTTAATTGTACAACAACTTTAGTACCGTTCTGAATTTCTGACAATTCTCTGATACATTTATGATTAAAGGTTCTTTCTTGTACCTGTTGGTTATTGTTCAAAAACTGATTATATTTTACATCTATAACTTTAGGTTGAAATTCAATTTCATTTGTTGGAACTATAGATCTTAACTTACGGCTCATAAGTACTTGCGATGGTGAATAATCTCCAGAAATAGGCATATTTCTGTATTATTAATAAGGCTAAATATATATCTTTCCGTTCATCTAGCACTTTCTTAAAAATATTCTTAGCTGTTTGAACATTCCGTTCAGCCATTCCATTTGATTTTGCATAAGTAGGTGAACTGAAAATGTGCGTGAACTCCCATTCTTTTGAAAATTTCTTAAAGATATCTGAGGTAAACTTAAATCTATGTAACATTTCTTACTATTTTCATTTATTATTCATAATAACATGCCAAGAGCACAGTAATTGATTTTGTACTGGTGTCATTACAGTTTCCCAGGCATTATAAAATGCCGGATAATCATCAGACATAAATACTATTGTTTCTAAAACTCCAATCCTTTCTTTAATACATTTAAAGTACAAGACAAACAGACCTGTATCAGACTTATTCGAAAAACAGAATGCACCAGATACACCATTGCTATAGTCATCTACAACCAATACTGTAAACAAATCAAATTTGTAATTATTTAGGCCATGCGTGCCATCAATACAGATTTTCTGATGTCCAAACTTTTGTAATTGAAAGCTTTGAAATTCTGTCATAATTATTAACGCAGTCATTTATTATATCAAGTGCATCAGTTTTGCTACTTTCACCTTGTTCCTTATAAAATAAAATAGGATTATAATTCTGAGATTTCATTTCTTCAACCCATAATTTTATGCTTAAGGCGTCATTTTCGTGGCGTTTAGTAGAGTATGCTATAGCAAAATCTCTTTTAATATTATGTAGATCCTTTTTTCCAATCCGATGTATTCTTTGCACAGTGCCCGGTGATGCACTATCTCTTGTATCACCAATAATTCGTTGAATATTAACACCTTCAGCAAGTTGTCCTGCAAATAACAACATATTTTATAGACAATTATGTGAGTCAGGTACCCCAATTGAATTTGTTATGTGATACAAAAAAGGAGAAAATACCTGCAAATTTACTTCTTTCATCACAAGATAGCCTTAGGTGTCCAATATCAGCATCATGTTCGATATGTGTAGAATAATATGTTACATTTACCTCTTCATCAGATTTTGTAATTACCATAATCGATGGACAAGCAAATCCTATTTTATTCGAACCAGAATCTTTCCAATTTCTTTGGAAGCGTTGAACTTTTCGAGGCGCGTATGACCTGTGACAAATGTAGTAAGTTCTTAATTTATCATCTCTTAAACGTTTCACTCCAGTATCTTTAACATAAAATGCCTTTTGGTTGTTTTCTAATTCAAGTTTCCATTCTTGAAATTCTGTAAATAAAAAGAAACACTCTGTAAAAATCTCTAATGAATTTTAAAACTACCATTAAGGTATACATATCTTCTTACCTGTCATATTATGCAATTTGTATATTTCATCATGAATTTTGTGAGAATGAGCTTCTTGTAGATGTTTTTGCAAATAAATATATTTAGGAAAAGTTTCTTCACACTCAGTAATTGGACACAACAATCTCGTTAACTTTGGTTTCAGTTTATTATTGTTATGTTTCTTTTCAATATGTTGTGCCAGTCTAAGCCTTCCTAGGGACTGGTTATTGCATATATCGCATTGTATCGCACGTGTTTTTATGAACATATCATGATCTTTACGTTGATGTTTAAATAATGTTTTCTTGTATTTATAAGTTTTGTTGCAAACTGATCAAATAAAGTCACTCATTTTCCACTTATATCCAAATATAAATAGGTAATCACTAATCAGTAAACACAGAAAATAGACGTTTCACGTTTAATGAAATGTCACAACACAACACAACACACGTGTTAACGTTAACATCAGAGGTTAACATTAACATATGCGTATGCAACCCTTTATACATGGTTCCAAATTCGTCTTACTACGATGAGACAAAAGTCTTTTCTGCCTTTAGGAGCAGCCTCATAAGTTTATAAAAAGTATTTTCAACATACCATAACATATACTAAATAATGAAGCCAAACCTACCATGTTCACTGAAAATAGTGCAGTTACATGATTCTCAATTTTCTTTAGGATCTACTTGCTTTATAATTAAGGTTCGAATATTCTTCTGCCCTTTGGGCCACAAGCAGGTATTATACCCCTTTAACCATTTTGGTGGCACTACACTTACAGACGTTTCAGCATGTTCAGTAAGGTTAATAACAGCAAACTGAATCATCAGAATTTAACATCACAATAGAATTTCATAAGTTTTTAATGAAATTGGGCATTCAAGTGATGTAGTAAGAACAATAGATTTATTAAGACAGCTCTAGTTAAATAGAAATGTCTTCTAGTGAAATTTAACTTTTTTACTAAAGTATTATGTATCTTAAAAGCAGCAAGTAAGATGTTTCAGAGCTGTTCAGCATGATTCTCAATTTTCTTTAGGATCTACTTGCTTTATAATTAAGGTTCGAATATTCTTCTGCCCTTTGGGCAGCAAAACCTTTTTTCTATGGAAATTTTAGCTTGCGGGTATCCGAAAATATCTTCAAGGAATTAATACAGAGTTGGGCATAAGGAGGAAGAGTTTTAAATAATTTTTTAAAAATAGTTAGAGTTTAGATATTTTATTCAAATTAGTTTTGTTTAATTAACAAATGTATATAGTTCTAGGTAAACTAATGAATTAAATTCTCGAAGTGACCCCCATCGCTAGCGATCACATGACGCAAACGGGTGATAAATGCGTCTGAAGCACTATGGCGAATCTCATCAGATATTCCATTTACGATGGTGGTTATCCTTTCTTTAAGTGTTTCAAGATTAGGTACACCCTCCTTGTACACTTTATCTTTGATATACCCCCACAGAAAAAAATCCGGAGGCGTTGTGTCACACGAGTAAGGCGACCAGTCAATGCCACCCCCTGTGAACTTTTCAGCGTCCAACCCAATTATTCTGTCCTCAAAAACATTTGCAATAGCCTGCAAATTGTTTGCAGTCCTGTGAGGTCGCTTGCCATCTTGCTGAAACCAAAAACCATTTACCCAATTTTTGGCCCTAACTTCTTCAAAGAATTTCTTTAAGATCATCTCATTGTAGATCTGTCCAGTGATTGTACCGGTCAAGAAAAAGGGACCAATTATTCCAAAATAACCAATAGCGCACCAAACTGTGACTTTCTGCGGGTGGAGCGACCGGACAGTGGTCAAATGCGGGTTTTCGGTCCCCCAGTATCGGTAATTTTGCTGGTTTACATAGCCATCCAAATGGAAATGGGCCTCATCTGAAAACCATATCTTGTGCGGATCAATGTCGCGTGAATCGACTTTGCTTAGGATGTCATTTGCAAAGTCCAATCTTTGTTGGAAATTGACCGCTGATAATGGCTGTTGCAATTGAACTTTGTATGGAAACAGTTTCAAGTGATCCTTCATTATCCTTCCCAGACTTCTTCTAGAGATGTTCAACACTTGTGAGGCTCTTGTGGTTGAAGTTGTGGGCTCCTCTGTGTATAGATCCCGAACCTTATCTACGGCTTCGGGGGTGCTCACTGTCACCGGCCTGCCAGTCAATGAGGTCTTGTCATCGGTGACACTTCCTGTTTCGCGCCATTTTTGATAGAGTCTAGAAATAAATGAGAAATCAAAGATTTATATTTCACATAATTTGACATCAAATTGAAATCAACTGTAAATTAAAAACTTACTTTGTGATTGTGGAAATCGTTAAGGTCACGTTTGGTCCATACTTTGCCTTAAACTTGCGCAAGGTTGCGGCTGCCGATCTTCCATTTTCGATGTACAGCTCGATGAGATCTATCCTCTCCTCGGTGGTGTATACAGTTTTTGCTGACGCCATTTTAATCAAATCAAAATTATGTCTAAAAAAAATATATACTTTTGTGATTAAAATAAAAGTTAAATCACTTCAATATGTCAACTGGTTTTAAGATGGCGCACAAATCAAAACTTCCTACTTATGCCCAACCCTGTAGGTATAAGTAAGACTCTTTTTCTGTGAAGGTTTATTTGCGCGTCCATCACATTCGTAGAAGTCAAATGTTCTTAAAATGCCTTAAAATGCGTAAAATCCTACAATGTAATAGGTGCATATTTGTAAATTGAAAAATCTTTTATAAAACTGGGTGTCAACACTTTCCCCAGATAATAATTTTTTTATATTCAACATATTTCCATAACCTAGATTTTTGTTGTAACGTTTAGATATTTTTCATACGCTAATTTCCCTACATTACTGGACACCCCTTCAGAAACTTTTCTACTTCTTCAATTATGGTCAGTTCTGTAAGAAGTCCAACTTTCTCTAGTTTTCTTATGCTTGAAACTAAAATCTTAAAATGAACTTTTATGTAAAGAAGATTACTTTTTATATTTAATTGTATTAAGTAACCTTGCGTTTTCAAAATAGCTTCAGAACCTGGTTCTACGCTCAAAACAACCTATAAAAGTGTATCCATTAAATAAAAATCCACATAAAAACCACTTCAAAACACCTCTATAATTTTCTCAAAATTGTCAACATAAAAAACTGCTGCTTCCATCCAGGTAACCACTTGGTTAAAACAGGTTCTGGTGGTAATTTTTAATGCTGGTAGTTTTTCCTTATAAAGTTCAATCTGTAAAAGTGCTTTCAAGAAAATGTTTTTAATGGACGGTATCAAACTTTAATATCCTGATATTGCAAACGAATTGTTTCGCACACAAGATTCAAACCATGAGCCATACCGGTTAGATGAATTAATTATGGGCAAAAGACTTTCATATTGGTTCCACACTTTACCATATATGGAGCTCCGTCCATTAGCAGTAGTTTTACTCTTTCATATTTTATGCTCGAAGGCCATAATGCAGCTGCAAAATGATACCATAAAATTATGATTCTGCTTAACACACTACCATTGCATATTTACGTAAAGAATTATTTATAAACCGTACCATGGTTGCATTGTTTGTTCTTTCTAGTCATTTGGATGCTAAAACTATAGGACTCGCAATTTCCTTGCTGTTTAACTTTCCAATAATCATGTTTGCGATATTTCGGCCTGCGATGTCTGTGGTTTCATTAACAGAAATCCAAATGTCAGAATTGCTAAAGAATCTAACGAATCTCCACCAAAACCTGCAGTACACTATCAATTAATTTGTTATTCAAATAAAAACAAACAAATACATACATTTTGATAACATTTTGGCAAATAATTTTCCCTCAACGCCGATTCACTTGGGATATTTTTGTAGCAATATTTTTCTAAGCATTTAATTACCACTGGTGATTTCATTTTATAAAAAGGAATATTAGCACCCAAGAAGGAGCCGCACATGTCCATATAACATTAATTGACAGAGGCATCTTGATTAATACCACTAACCAAAGTTTGTCTATACGGTTTTCTTTGATTTCCGATATGTGTTAGTCCCTTTTCATGTTGCAGTAAATCAGACACTCGGTTATATGCTAATCCAAGACAAAAGGATATGCTTAGATATACTGACATTACCAGATACCAGTTTTTTAAAACTTACTGTTTTACCACATGCTTTGCAAAAAACCGTTTGTAACCTTTCATCGGAAATCTGAAAAAATTCAGCGTTTTTGACTGTTTTTAACCATTTCTGAATTTTTTCTTTGTACGTTTTCTTGTGTTTAGGCATGTTTAGATTCTACTCGTAAGTAACTAAATTACACTACAACGTAAATCGTCGGTGTAAACGTACACACACACACACACACACACACCGTACAGATTATTAGAAAGATTTACACAGAATAACTGAATAAGTACATGGGGCGGAGTTAAGCAAATGCGTCTGCAATATTTGTTCAAATCTGTTGTTACGTATTTTTTTTTACCATTTAGTTTTCCAAATCAGGTTTATAATCCCAGTAGTACCTTCTTGCTGGTTTCACATTATACCCATTCAAAACTAACTATGCCAATGCACATTTGATTTCTTCGTATGCGATTTTCGGATCGGGGGCGTTCTTGAAGAGGGCATACTTTCTAGTTTTTTCTAAAATATATTGGATTACGTCATCTCCTGCGGACAACCCTCGAGGAGAGAGCGAGCATTTGGCGACATTTATTTCAAGACTACGCTGTTGGGAAAAATGGCAACAGCGGTTTAGGAGCGCTTGGGTCTCCCCGATCGAGGAACCAAATAACACTAAATTGTCGGCGTATGCCAACGCTTGGACTTTGATTGTCGTCGCCTATTTCCTAGCCCGCGTCGAGATGTCGTAAGGAATCCAAAAGTTCGTCCAGCAATAAGTTAAATATCACTGGCGATATTGGGTCGCCGTGCTTAACCCCTCTGCTGATACAAATTATCTTTGTAGTGTCACTCCCACACGAAAGGGTGGTGTGGGAATCATTGTAAGAATCAATCATGTAATGTGCAAGCAGAGGATGTATACTAAATCGTTCGAGACACCGTTCGATAGAGGAGTGCAGGACAGTGTCGAAGGCTTTTCGCAGGTCTATCGTAACAATGCTGTAGGGTTGGATTAGTCTCCTACACTTTTTGATGGCGCACTGGAGTAGCGTATTATTGGCTAAACATCCGTCTAATTTGATGAGCGAAGTTGCACGAGGCGTTTTTTTCCTAGGATCTTGTGCAAAACCCTAGCGAATATAGACATGGCCGTTATCGGTCACCAGTTGCTGACAGATGCAGTGTCACCTTGCTTAGGAATCAGTACTGCCCTGCGTTCCTTAAACAGATCGGGAAACGTCCCTAAAAAATTCTTGCGTTAAATGAAAGGGTCAGCCTCTCGACCGGCAGACGCTTTAGGTGATCCACATCATACCCGTCCGGTCCCGTGGATTTTGACTTTATTAAAGCTAGAGTGGAAGTGAATCTTCTACAGATATAGGGATAAAGATGTCATGTCCAAGCGTGCCTACCTCTCGATTCTTCGTGACAATGTGTAAATCGATGATGTCGGGAGATTGAAAGATTTCTTTGTAGGCACGCTGGATGTCGTTCTTGGAGGGGGTGGTTTATCTCCTGCACCCAGGTTGTTCAGAATATTAGCAGCTAGTTGCGCTCTATCGTTTTGTACAATTGCTGGCATAGTTTAAATCGGAAGTACGTAGCGCCGATTTACCTTGATATTTATTTTCTCTCCGCATATTGGTGGCCCGATTATCTTTGTCTACGCGAGTCGAACGATTCCTTGGACAGTTGTAAAGGCTAAGTCAAAGGCTAATGCGTTTAGCCGTTTTATCGCAACCTCGGATTCTATCAACATGAGCTTGACGAGATCTATATCCGTCGCTGGTAAAGATTCCTCCGATAGGAACGCTCTGAAGAGTTCGATAAATGGTAATCTCCAGTGATGCGGCGCTGGATCATCACGGTAATCAGGTAGATTGAAGGATTCTTTATGAATGGTGACCGGGATAAACTCTGTAGGTGAGGCTTGCTCATCCGTGCAAAACACTGCAGGAGAGAGCTGCACCAATGTTTCGAGAAGAATTACTTCGCTTCGGAACAGGTGCGTATGGGAGAAGGAGGGTTGGGAACAGTTTTTTCCCTATTTACGCGAACCCTTTCTAGTTGTTTATAATTCAGCAATCTGCGCTGGTACTTGACGTTTTTTGTAGTTCTATTGAACTTTCTCACCAAGTCCATGTTGATGGATCGTCCTTCGTATTCTAGTTCGGTATTGATCAGATCTCGGATTTCTAACCGACTCCAGGGGCGCGTTTTAAGAGTGGGTGGTGGCCGAAAGGTGGAGCATTCTCTACGACGAAAACGCGAAATTCAAACAGGGGTTTCGCCTAATCCAAATTCAAATTGTCTTAAGTTACCAACGCGTTTCATGGTATCCCATAAGCGTCGAGTTAGGCGCTTTAACTCCGCGTTTGGTTCACCCCACAGCGCCAGTTCTGTTTACCAAAAGTGGCCCACTTGGCACTCTGGTCCGATCTCGCGGCTTTACAAGATTAAAAGTTGAAGCAAGTCGGAGATCTCGCCCATTTAAAGTTTGAGAATAGGTTGAGGCCGTTTCGACCCTCAATGCCTCTAATCATTCTCTTTACCGGATGAGACTTGCAAAACAACAAGGCGCTCATTATAGAGGCCGTAACGGATGACGTCCTCAAGAAAATTCTGGAGAACCAGGAACTGGCGAAGGAACTGAAAGTTGAACTTCCCGAAAAGCATTCACCGCTTATCACGCTATATGACGTGCCTACCAGTATGTCGGAGGAGGATCCGCTTGGTGCAATTTACGAACAGAATCACAAAGGAAGAGTTCGACAATCAGTTCAGGACTGGTCCGAGGGACAAAACCACAGTCTATAACGTGGTAGAGGAGGCTGCTTCACCCCCGGCAAGAAAATCCTGACCCAGGGCCGATTATGCATCGACTTCAGTCCAAGTGAAAGACTACGTGGTGGTTCCCAAGTGCACCAAGGGTCAGGACTTGGGGCATGTCGAAAGACACTGCGCAGAAACTGATATTACTTGTGGTCACTGCGGTGAGCAGGGCCACACCAAAAACGACTGCGCCAAAGGGAGACAGGTCTCGGTCTGTATCCCCCGCGAGAATCGTAAAAGAATGCGCTTCAAATATCAAAGATTGTCCAACCCATAAAATGTTGTTGAAAAGACTCATACTGAGGACCGATTATGGATTTTAGGTCCCTACTTGTATCCTCAGTCAGTACTAGCAGAGTCGACAGCTGTGCCGAAAAGCTCAATCTGAATGGTAAACTCATCACCATCAGGTACTGAATGTAGTGGATAATCGACTGCAACGCTCTAAACTTTCCGCCAACGCAACCACACTGCGACCTTTTGTACTCGAAGTCTCCGCCAAAGCGGAAAATCTGCTGCACTCAGACGACTTCTTCAAACCAGCTGTTGGGACTCACGGTGGCACTCCCCCTGATCACACGGAGAAATGGCGACAGTACATGATTCAAACTCTGCATCCTTCAAGGATCACAAGATTCGAATCGGTCAGATAAATGCGATGAGGAGTGCTACCGTAATGCATGAAGGAAGGTCACGGAAGAGCAAGACTTGGGTATAATATGTATTCAAGAGCCTTAGATCAGGCAAAACTAAGTCTAAAACTAAGGGATGTCTGTGGCTGCTCAAATTGCATGCATGGGCAATAACCCAATGACAATTACTATCGTATTCACTAACACCATAACGACTACGCTAATCCTGCATCTCAGTAGCAGATAACCAGCGCGGGAAGATGGATCGTCGATAATAGTAATACTGGTGGCCAACGTAAATGTCAAATCAGCTCTCTGGCACAGCGGACGTACCGATACCAGAGGGGAGCTGCTGGAAGAGATGATTCAAGAGCTCCAGCTCGAGGTTATTAACGAAGCTGACAATCTTCCCACCTTTGAAAACAGGGCCGGAACGTCGACAAACATTACGTCACCCTGGCCAACGGCCCTGCATACCACGGTGTCGCTGACGGGCAAGTTGGCCAACATCTCACAATCAGTGACCACACCGCCCGTTTGTACAAGGAGAAGGCAACATCCGGAAGGCTCTAACTGGGATAGGTTAATAAATGAGTTTGACCCACCATGTACAATATCCAGGAGAGGATGTGTAAACACACATGCCAGACTAATAGCAACCGAAATGAAATTATAGACTTAAGTCATACCGCTTAGGAGACTCATCGATACGGTCTGTAACAAACCTTGCTCAGAAGACTCGGAAGACAGGTAAAGACAGCAAAGAGAGCATATCAACGCTCTCCGGATGTCGCAGAAAGGCTACCTCTGCTACATAGATACAGGGAACTAAAATCCCTGTATAAGCAACGGACCAAGGCCCAATGCTGGGAACGATTTGTAGAGAGTAACTTAGTGACAGACAGAGATGCTCGGAAACGATCTGCTGTTAGGGTAAAAGCACCAATCCTCTGCCACCTAACGAATATTTAAAGTTCAAATTCCTTTCAATTTAAAACGAAATAATATTTATCAATGAAACTTTCTGTATAGTTATGCATATTTAAATGATATACATACTCAATCGTCAAAAGTCATTAAACGTTTAGTTTTATATGAGAAAAAAAATAATTCATTAAAGCAACAATAATATAAAATCTCAGTATTGTGGAATAGCTACTGCACGACAGTGGAAGGCGGCGAGCGGGTGACTAGACGAATCTGTAAATACCGGTATTCTGCCTACCTTATTTTCGACATTTGTTTAATTAAAATCCAGAATTTCTTGTATTAAATATTAAGAAGGACCATTGCTTTACTTTACCAAACAAATATTTTTACGAAGATGTTCACAAAAATGTGCAAATCTTACCTAGAATGCAACCGTTTCTCGTTAATAAAAACGCACTCAATGGCAGTCGTAGTAAATATAATCACGTACTGGCAGTAAATAAATGCTGATAATTAACATATAACTTTTATTTACCGGAATGAATGTAACATAATACTTAGAACGAAGGATGGTAGATAACACAGAGCTAAAAATCGCCGTTATTTATGGTGCGATAATTTATTTATAAAATAATAATTGATTCGTAGATGGGCTGCTGGAGCCGGACGTAATTAGGTGCGTTTACCCTACCTGTTCTAAATAGTCTTGCCTCCAAAATATCTAAAGTAGAATACGAAAAGTACCTTCAACCAGGGTAAAGCATAAATGCAGCCACAATAAGATTACATAGACAATATCAACTACTCTATTACGACGCTAACACTGAATATGACTAAATGAACCAAAACCGATGCCTCAAGACGTTGGGTAATAATCCTTGATGAATTCAGGTATTCTCTATCAAGGGCAGAGGATTAAATACGTTTGTTGAAAAATTTAGGTTGTTTTTAAAAATAAATTTTATTTTTTCTTCTACAGGTACAAAATTACAACTTAAATTTTATAAACTAAATTTTCTCGTAAGAAGTAACTAAAGTAGTAGTATAAGAAAACTCTGTATGATGAATTTTAATCAATAAAGTGGAAAAAGAAAAGACGCGTACCTGCGTGTGACATAATTAAAATGCAAAATTACAAACCACGCAGGAATCACCGTGACTTCCTACAAAAAGTCCTGAAACTCCGGCTTGTTTTAGATTACAGGCAACAAGCTCGATTGATATCGCATGTAGGTATGTATGTATGTCCATAGAACTATTCTTCAGGTTCGGTAGTATTGCAGTTTTGGTGCTACCGTACAGCAGTCTGAGAGCTTCCAAGGAATTAGAAAGCGAAATTGTGCAAAAGCGAAGCGAATAAATGATAAACCTCGCAGGTCTAGCGTCTGTAAATCCCCAAAGTGCCACATTCCCGCGGTGAGGAATGTACACGAGGATTGGGAAATAAGTCGAGACATCACAATAAGATGCCTTTCCCGGCTAAGCACACTTAAGCCTAGATAGGGACAACTTGGAAAGGTAAGAAAAGTGGGTACAATAACCAAATCAAAAGGTACCCCGCCGCACATGCCACAAGCCACTGAAGAGTCCTCCTGTCCTTCCTGTCCTTTGGACATGGAGGCGGAAGACTCCATGCAATCTGGGATCTCCCGGAAAAACACGCGCAAGCGCAAACACCCTGGCAGTCCTATCGGGTCGAAACAAGAAGATACCAACCCGGCAACGACAACGGTGGAGGCTCGCTACCATGAGCCTAGCAGCCTTCATCGACAAAGATCGTGATCCATGCAAGAGGCTGATCAAGACAGCCTTAGCAGCCTTGAAACAGAAAGCTGACCAGACACAACCAAAGATAGCATTGGAAGCACAACGAGTCAGAACAGGCGAAACACGTTCTGCATTCTATCAAAGCGTGGCGACTCTGGAAGAAAGGTCCAGGACACTTTCGCCAAGAATTTCAACACTCGGTCACAAAAAGTGAAAATAAATGCTGTAAGGACCACCAACAGAAGAAGACCTAACGATAATCCTGGAGAACCAGAAACTGGCGAAGAAACTAAAAGTCAGATTTCCCTTAGCACCTACGAGACTTTCTTACGCTTGGCCAGCCACCCACCTACACGATGTCTCGGCCGTAAACGAAGAGCGGATTCCTTTCCTCCTGGGGAACAATAAAACTTTCGTGTAGGAGATTTAGGGATTAGGGACAGAAACTTCGTGAATCTTGTTAATTCATTCAAGCGACACGAAATGTACTTTATTCGCTTGTGAGTGAAAAAACTAAAATTTCTAAAATACCAAAGACGCCCCTGCCTCAGCGGGAATCCGTCTCATCCTGTAGTCTTCAAGACCAGCAAACTGTCTTGTCATACCGAAAACGTATCCTTCACAAGAGAACTAGAACAACATTAATCGACTTTTTGAAGTTGATGAAAAAAGACCTGGACCCGAGCAAACGACTTAGCTAGGCAAGCACTGCTGCCTTAAAGAATTTGTTAATCCAGTGGACCTTCGTCCAGGCGGAGATCATCAGGCAAACCAAATGCCTGTGAGAACAAAATGAGGAACTTCTGGCGTAAATTAAACAACTTGAGAGACAGCCACGAAAAATCACGAACGCTTTTTATGCCTTGGTAGCCTCGTCTACAGTCAAAACGACCAAAACAACGTCAAATATAATTAAAGAAGCAACAAACAAAAAGACAAATACTTTATTTGTACTCTTTAGGGAACCTGAGTCGGGCAAGAAAGTCCAGGAAGCCGTTACTAGAGCAATCAACCGTTGCATCAAAAAAGTGAACGCGATGAAGACGAGAAACAAGGCCTTGATGCAACATAGGAAGATCTGTAAAAAATCAAAGATGTTCCCCAGCTAAGTGCAAAACTCGAATGTGAACTGCCGAGAAAGATCTCTGATCATCATGTATGATTATATCTAACCATGCTTTGAAACAAAGAAATACTAGATTAAATCTTCTAACAAAATTTCGAAGACCTGATGACCAAACAGCAGTGCAATAATCAATTAAGCTGAAGTTTAGAGCAGGTCCCCAAGATAATGCTACTGTGCATCACGTGGCGGAAGTTTTGTCCACAATGCGTCGCAACTTAATATAACAAACCAGATTGTAGGTAAGCTTTTCGATTATTGAAATCAAAGACTAAATTGTTGTGCGAAGATGCACAAAGTGTCAAGATACCGTACACGTTGCGAAGCACTGCTGTCGGGCGGAAGTTCCGTGCGCGCACTGTGGTAAGCAGGGGCACCAGCTACAAAACTGTGACAGGGGAAATCAACCTCCAACTTGCGTGCCCTGTCGGAAAAGAAACGAAAGATGTATGGATGTTACGTATTAAAGACTGCCCGACGCACAAGATGGTCTTGGAAAGAATGATATTGAGGATGGATTATGGATAAAGACCCCATAAGGTCTTCCTCAACCAACGCCGATATGATAGTATACCTACAAAATACGGAGCAAAAAGAGCAGTCTTTAACAAACAAAAAACGAAAATCACCGTTTAAAAAAGAGCGCGACAGGGTACGAGCCGAAAATTATCGTGCGACAGACAAGGTATCCGAACATGACAACACCTAATACCCTTACAATGACTTGGTTCAAATGGATCCGGGGAGGCGGCAACGTTGCTCAGGACAAAACAAAATAAACGTAGCGGGCAAGATCCGAAGAAACTCTATGAAACCTTGGAAATGAATATGCAACTAAGTAGGCTTGCAGAGGCCACTCTGCTTATCCTGGCCCCGAGACACCTCTTCAGATTATTATATCCAGGGGGTAGAACTGTCACCTTTCCGGTTCCGGAGGTAGTTGAGAGAATGCAATGACGGTGCATAAATCTCCTAACCGATGCGGATGAGCTGTAAATCCTAGTCAATAGATATTCAAAAGCCGAAATGTATAGCTGTATAAAGACTTTGCTATGATCCACGGTCCTATTGCTTTTGACCTGACGCAACGGTCGCCAGTGAGTCACATTTGCACACAAAATCCATAGTGAACAACACAATACGTATTGGTCAAATTAATGGAATGAAGAGTGCGACCGTGGCACATGAAATACGCAAGATAGCGGAGGAGCTCGGGCTGTATGGTCCTGATTTAGGAGCCATGTGGTACATACCAGGGCGGGTAAAATCCCAAGCATGTTCATCAAGGTTCGCGTTATCTCCAAAATCCCATAGCGGTAACGGTAGTCTTCAACAAACAGTTTACAGCTACTCGTATCTAATAGTTCAGCGATTCGTATTGTGTCTGTGTAGAAATAACAATTAACTACGCCAGATGGATAGTCTCCAACTTGTATTGTCAATTTGGAGACGAAATCGATCCGTATCTACACAGAAAGAGGGATATTCTGTCAACCTACTCGGATGTGCCGGTCACACTGGCTGCAGATACAAACACAAAATCAGTACTATGGTATAACAACCTAAATGATCAAAGGGGGGAATTACTAGAGGACTTGATATTAGGGCAGCAGCTCCAGGTAATCAACGAACCCGGCAATCCTCCAACATACCACAACAAAGCAGGAGTGACGTCGAACATTGACGTTACCCTCTCTAACGGAGAGACTACGGAAAGGTCGCTGACTGGAAAGTTGAATTTCAGCTTATAAACCTTCTCTTTAATTGGGGACCAGCAAATCCTACAAGCATATAGCAGAAAGCGATACAATCTTTGCAAGGCCGACTGGCACCGACTTATGGAGGTATTCAGACAGCCGCCTGTGGTGACCGTGGATGACGACATAAACTATAAAACCAAAGAAGTCACGAGAGCTATTAGCGATGCGATGAACCTTGCCATTACTCTTGTGAAAAGTGGTCGCCCTGTGACCAACAAGCCCTGATGGAGGAACTCACGAGACTCCAACAGCGCGTGAAAAGGGCAAGAAGAGGCTGGCAGAAAGCAATAGAGATGAAGAACGGCGGCTCCGGCTCCAAACATACACGAACCTAAAGCGCCAATACAAAAAGGAAATCTTGGAAACCAACAACAAGAGCTGGCAAGAATTCGTAGAGAGACACTTAGCAACGGATGTATGGGGCCTGCCCTATAAAATAGTCAGTAATAGGATCGCATCCCCTTCACTACTTTCATGCATGGAAAGAAGAGATGGGACGATGACTACTGGCTGGCAGGACTCCGTGAACTTCCTGACGACGATCACCAGCGGGATACTCCGTTGCAGACCAATTTGAGGCGGGAAATGCTGGTGGCCTATTAGAATGAACGGGAATTGTCGAACTTCACGGAGGAAGAAGTGGAAAATGCCACAAACAGCATGATGCGCAAGAAGGCCCACGGTTCTAATGGGATTACGGCGGAAGTAATACAAGCGCTGCAACAACAGTTAATACCGTTGCTATGTCCTCTCTGCAACTCGTGTATCCGGCAAGGAAGGTTTCCTAAGCAGGCCGAGGTAGTCGTAATAAAACAGGAGGAAGACAAGGATGCAACGAAATCTAAATCTTACAGACCGAAATCCTCGAAAAACTTCTCTGTTCACGTCTCGAGAAACACAGACAAATACTAGAAAAACACCGAACCAGTACGGATCTCAGAAGGGCAAACCGACGCAGGATGCATTTAACAAGTATTAAGACACGTAAACGACACCAAATCAAAATGTGCAATTACAATGTCCCCGACTTATTGCATGGACCGCTATGCAAATATTACTTCTTCTGGTGGAAGGGTCCGTAAGGGACTCACAAAAGGGTGCCCACAGGGCTCGGTCTGTGTACCTTTCTGGGACATCATGATGGAGGAGTTGCTCCTCCGTCTTGATGTCTGGGAGGATGTGTCGGCGACCGTTGCCTTTGCGAATTATCTTTTATTGTTCGTGGAAGCCGGAAGCCAATTCTAGAATAGTGCCGAGGCAAAGATCACAAATATGCCAAATTCTCTCTTTGGCTGGTGTGCCCAGGTTAAATTAACAATATATCTGACCAAAACAACCTGCGTACATCCTGATGAAGGAAAACATGCAAAGTGATCCTGCAATGAGGATGAATGGTCAGGCCATAAGACGGTCGGCGGCGGCGGCGCGATATTTGAAATTATATTTGGACGAGACACACAATTTTAAAAAACATACAAAAAACGTATGCGGTAGAGCGACTACCGCTATGGAAAACATAGCGCACCGGCATTACCACTGCCACAAGTATCAAAATAAGAGAAAAGGTGAACAGAACCTAAAGATGATTCCTAGTCAGAATGACGGGGGCCTTTAGAACGTCATCGCTTCAAGCACTGTCGGTTGCGACTGGCATAATGCCACTATACTTGGAAATAATGAAAAGGGTGGCGATGTACTGATGAAGGAAGGAAAATCACGAAAAGGTTTTAACTGCTCCTGCTGCCTCCAAGAAGGAAATAAAATCCATAATAATCCAGCAATGACAGTTATTATAGAATAATACAACTAATAAAGCAAGGCATCTTTATATCGCCTTCTGCCTAATGTTGAGCTGCGGTTGGAGAGGACGAACCTGAATCCATCGCAAGGATTAATTCCCTCCCCAACCCATATCTACGCAATAAACTTAAAACCAGATGACAGTTGCGAATGCAGCAAAAGGGTTCACCGGAGCATATAAAACACTTTAAAGAATCTCTTTTTAGAAAGTTTTATTCGAGATTACAAAGTATGCGAGTTCAAAATCTACTTGTACAAGAAATAATTAGAACTGCGGTGAAAGTGATTTGTAACATGTTTTTAATGATAATTATTGCTGGAAGATAAACAAACAAGGGAATTTTACTAATTAACATTCTCTAGTGAAAGTCCAGTTAATTTAATTAAATAAAAAGTTAATATTGGAAAAATTATGGAATCTTAGCGAGGTTGATAATAATGTGTTTACATTATATTTTATGAGATGTTATTAAACTAACTATTATTTTATAACAAAATAGATGATATCGTTATACATAAAGCCCCCTTCCTTAAGACAGAACGTCCTCGTTCTGTAATTCATGGTGGTTCGGTAAGGAGTATTGATTTGTATGGAACATTAGCATTATTCTGCGTCTAAACACATACATTAGAATTAATGAACTACAAAATATAATTATAAGTAAAGATGTTATAACGAAATGAGAGATCTGTACTGCGGGATGCAGTATGATGGGCTCCTCTTAAGGCGGCAGCTTCCTTTGCTAAAGTCATGCAGGTGTGTTTGCTGCAGGTTTATGACTTTGTTACTTGATTTGTAGTTGTTGGTTTCTAGGTTAAAATGGACCGAAAAGTTACCAAAAGTGTTTTCGAATGTTTGTTCACCAACTATTAATTTACAATTGAACTTAGAGTTCAATAGGGCATTATGCTTTACACACGCGGGGAGCAGTCCGCCGCGGATCGAGTAGAAGAAACTAGGATTTGTCCATTTTTTAACTGAGTGTAAAGTTTATAGTCATTATTAGCAATAGCACTCGCGCACTGAGCGATATCAGGTAAAGAGCATTCACTAATTCGCGGCACTTTTACACAGATGGTTTGATCGTTGATCGTCTTGCATTCTTCTTCCGTCCAGAATTGTGATTTGGCACTTCGCAGGTGGTATCGACAGGGTGGTATGATTATTGTGTGGGAATGGGATAAATACGAGAGTATTGGTATAAAGATGGATCCAGGATGGGTACATACAATATACATGCTAGTATTTCCTTCGTGGAAACTGTTTGAAATTTTGAAAAATCTAATATTGTGAACACGTATTTCGTGTTTGTTTCCAGTATTTCTGATTGTTTGTATATAGCCTTTGGGTGATTGATAATTTCAATCAATTCTGAATGAGAAATAATTTCTAGGTTGACAATTTCTGAGAATGCTAGAGAGATCGTTCTTTAAATACTTTGAAGTATATTAAGCAATTTCTGACTCATATAATTATTATATTGAATAACAAGTTGAGTTTCAAAGACATTATTAAGGTATTTCATTGCTTGCATTGACGAATTTATGTTGTTTTGCATGATTTTAAAATTTTCAGCCTATCGTTCTGTAATATGATTAGCAAAAGAGGTGTATTTATTGACTTTTGTAATAATTTTGTTTTGATTTTGAAAAAGGTTTTTTAAATTTTCATTAATTTCTATTAAATCATTATTATTATTATTACCAGTAATGTATTTTATTACGGTATCTAAGCCATCTATTAGTGATCGTTTTTGTTTGAGGTTAAATTTAGAGAGGTGATCTATAATTTTACAGTTTTCTTTTGCAACGTCAGTAAGTCCCTGTGTTATTGAATTAGAACTGTTTGATTCTAAAATTGCAAGATTGTTAGCTAATTTGAAGTAACTTAATTTTAAATCGGTTATATTAATGTAGAAATAAAACTTGTGATAATGGTGGAATAATTTGATAGTGTAGCGTTTCTATGAAATATCCATCAGTTTCTATTTGTTGAATCTGAAGGGGCTGGATCAGGTTGAACAGGCTGATCCTGCAAAAGGAATTTCCTATTAGTTCGTTTGATTTTCCTAGCCTGAATGTTGGTTGCTCTATTCTTTTTTTCGCGTACACCCGATATTTTGTTATTGTCTATTGCGGTTACACGTACTTCGTCGTAGTAAAGGTCGGTTTTTCTGATTCTTTGTCTCGTAAAGTAAGTTACGAGTTCGTTAAATTCCGCGCTTTCTTTGTTTTTATTTAATTTTTCTAAATTCTTATTGCCTTTTTTTAGTTGCTTTTGGTATTCTTGGAAGACGTTATTTTTAAATTCCTTTCCCTCGTCACACACTATCATACGTGGATAGTCGCGGTGAGAGAAATAATGTCGTAATTTGTTCAAGATTGTGATACCTGTGGCATTGGAGATGAAATAAGCTTGGGCGTAACGGGAAAATAAATCGATGATTGTGAGGAATTTGTTATTGTCGAAGCTGAATGTGTCTGTGTGGATGATGTCAAAAGGTCGTTTGGCTAACATGGGACCTGAAAGGGGAATTTTGTGAGGGTGTCTCTCGTACTTACTAGTGAGACAGATTTCGCATTCGTTTATGATTTTGTTAATTTTTCTTTTCATATCGGGTCAGTAATACTTTAGTTTTAGATTGTTGAACGTTTCGCTTACGCCATTATGGTTTGTTTCGTGATACTTATTTATTACGGAATTTTGTTGTTCTGGGTTTTTCACGTCTTTAGCGAGGATGTTGCTTTTGATAATGTTTATACGGTTGTCAAAAATGTGTTGATATCGTCAAAAATTGTGATTCTAATTCCTTATCTACGAAATAGATGCCGTAAAGGGTTTTTGGATCTATAATTTGTTCGTTTAAGTTTTTTAATTCGCTACCTCTTCTAACAGTTATTTCGTAATTGTGTTTGTTGAATGGTCGTTTGGTAACTACTTTACTGTCGTCGCCTAGTTTGAGAATGAGTCTATGAGAGAAAAGGTTGACAGGCTTGTCGGAGATGGGCATTGTGAAAACTGGATTTTCAACGGCAGTGTGTTGCGTGTTGTCGTTGGAGTTGTCTATGTCATTTTGGTGATAATCATTAATAATTTCGTCAGCGTCTCTTAAACTGATGTCTTCGTCTAAGTCTACATTTAGAGAAATAGAAAGAAGGTCTAAATCGCCATCTACGTCAATTTTTTCTTTAGCGTTAATCTCAATTCGCGATAGTGCATCTGCGACTACATTTTCTTTACCCTTTGTATAAGATATTTTGTAGTCGTATTCTTCTAAACGTATTTGGCATTTACACAACCTGAAATTCGGGTCTTTTATAGAGAAAAGCCACACTAGAGGTTTATGGTCAGTTTCGATGAGAAATTGTCGTCCGTAGATATAAGGGCGGAACTGTCTAACTGCTTCCACGATGGCAAGCAATTCGCGTTCGATTGTCGAGTAGTTTTTTTAGCGCTATTCAGGGTTCTTGAGTAGAAAGCGATTGGTTAACAATTTTGAGAGAGGACACTAGTGAGAGCGGTGTTGGAAGCATCCGTAGTGATGTGGAAAGTTGTTTGGAAATCGGGGTAAGCCAAAATAGGGGCATTAGTCAACAGCTCTTTACATTTACCAAAGGCGTCTAGATAAAAAGGGCCATCGGGATTGATTTTTGTTCCTTTTTTGAGATATCTAGTAAAAGGATAGACAACTTTAGCAAAGTTTTGAATAAACCGTCGGTAATATCCAACCAAACTGAGAAAAGCTTTAATTTCTTTGGTAGTCTTTGGTAAGGGGTATTCCTGAACTGCTTTTATTTTTAAAGGATTCGGTTTAATGCGGTCTGGGGTTATGACGTGTCCGAGAAAAGCGACTTCTTTTCTGAGGAATTCAGATTTATCCAATTGTACCTTGAGGTTATACTGTCGAAATTTTTGAAAGATCAATTTAAGATGATTTAAATGATCTTGGAGTGACCTGGAAAAGATAACAACATCGTCCATGTATACAAAACAGTGTTTATAAAGGTGTTCTCTTAGGATGTTATCCATAATACGTTGAAATGTGCTGGAAGCATTTCTGAGGCCAAAAGGCATTCTAACGTACTCGTAATACCCATTGTTTGCAGAAAAAGCGATTTTTTCAATGGATTTAGGATCCATTTCAATTTGGTGAAATCCCTGCGCTAAATCAAGAGTAGAAAAGTATGAGCATCTACCGAGATTATCTAAAATTTCGTATATGCGTGGTAATGGGTATTTACCTTCTACTGTTTTTTCGTTAAGCTTCCGGTAGTCGATTACTAAACGATATTTCCTTTTTGCACTCAGGTCTAATTTTTTTGGAACTATCGACACCGGAGAACTATAAGGTGAAATACTTGGCCTAATAATTTTGTTATCTAAAAGTTTCTGTATCTGGCTTTGTATTTCTGTTTTTAGATGGTATGGATACCTATATGATTTACAAATCACCGGTTCGTCGTCGGTAGTTCTAATAGTATGTTACTGCATTAGTAAATGTTAAATTGCAATTTTCATTGTAAAACACATCCTTAAATTTTTCACAAAGGGCTAAAATTTCTACTTTTTCTTCTGAATTAAGGTGATTTGTCCTTATCGCGTCTGAGATATTGAAATTTTTTGAATCAAATTTAGGATTGTCTATTTCAAAGTTAGTTAAAGGTTCTACATTAATATGATTGTGGAAATTAATTTCTATCTCACCTACTTCTTCAAAAGGGATGATACAAAAACCATCTTTAGCATGAACTAGTGATTCTGGAATTTCTAAATGATTTAATTGGGTTTGAGGAATTATTACTTGTCCTTCATCTATGTTAACTGTGATTTTTATGTAATTTCTAGTTTTTTGTCTAAAAGGTCTAAAATTTAAGGGGTTTACTTCAAAGAAAAACGGTATTTTAATATCGTGGATTTCTAAATTTTGTTTGTTGTAATCGATTTTTGCACCTAGTTTTCTTAATTCTTCACTAGCTAAAAGCGCAAATTGATGAACTGGTATTGAATCTAATGATTGAAATAGTTCTTTTATACGTTGGAGAAGCAACCTTTTGAATTAATCAGGTTTAGCAATGAGAATGATTTGAGCAAACTTCTATTGTATTGGAAAGTAGCAGAGTCGTGGGATTTCGTTGTAGGTAGTGGTTAGCGCAAAACAAGTGGTTTTCGTGGAAGACCGACTATTAAGTCATATCCCGGGGCTTTGTAGGTGTTAGTTAATTGACTTCTTTTTGAACTTCATTGAGTGAAAATGGTCTTACTGGTGTATGGAGTTGGCATGCTGCTTCCAAGTAGTTTTGGATTTCATTGTCACGTACATTATTTTGTGGTGGCAGTGGGGTGAATACTTACGTTAGGTGTTTTGTGAATGTGTTGGCTCTTTCTTCTTCAGTTCTTGCCCAATCGCCGGCAGGTTTCCTTAGCGTTGAGGCTGGTACAATAGGCCTGTAATGTTCACTGTTTTGTTTCCGTTACATGTGTTGCGTTTAATCTGTTGTTGCGGTATGATCTTGTATTTATTTGGGGTTTTATCTTGTTGACGAGGTTTTGGTATTTGTTGTGAGTTCATATTGATTTTACTTACTTTTGTTGGTCCATTTTGAAATCAATTAGGGTTGACAAACTTTTCAATTTTATTTATTTAAGGAAGCGGACTCAGGGTCTAAGTGTTTTCAACGGCTAAGTTTATTTTCTTATTACATGATTATGGAACTTGTACAGTTGTCCGCTGGCTTTTCGGTGTGATTTGGGTTTAATCTTAAGATCTGGTTAGCAATTCTGACAGGGTTACGTCATCATAGTAAAGTTTATATTTGGAATTGAAATTTTTTCGTGATTTTAGATTAATGTGTGATAGGTGAAATTGGATAACTCGTTTAGAATTTTTATTCTTCAAAACTAGTGAACATATTTAGCTTAAACTTGAGTTGTACAATGAACAGTTAATGTAAATTAGTTTATAATTTTAAGAGGACCATTTACTCCATCCCTACAAATTTGGCGAAGCTTTAGCCTAATGTTCTTCATTAGCTGCTCGCCATTCTCTTGGACCACTTCTCTATTGATTTTTTAAATTATCCTTTTAAATGAACTTAAATCTTTCGCTGGCAGTGATCTGGCAGAGTATCTTCTTTTAATAAGTGCCCAAAATTCTTCAATAGACCAGGCCTGAGGAACACTAGGGGCATTTTTCTTTTTTTCTATAAAGTAGATGTTATGATTATTTAAAAACTCGATGTTTCTTCGTGCATAGTGGCACGTTGCTAGATCGGGCCAGAAAAGAACATCCCGTCCAGTAATGAAGGGAAACAGTCTCTTTTTAATGCGCCCCTTTAAATATACGAGGGCTGTTTGACGGAAGTGTGACATTTCAATAAAAAACAGGTTTAGCCTAGATTTTTTTTATTATTTTTCAACATAGTTCCCTTCAAGTGCTACACACTTAGTCCAACGACGTTCCAATTTCTTTAAGCCGTCTGAGAAATGTTCTTTTGGCAACTCGTCAAAATAGGCCTCCGTTGCAGCAATAACCTCTGCATTTGATGTGAATTTTTTTCCTGCGAGAGATTTTTTCAAATTCGGAAATAAAAAAAAGTCGCTTGGGGCCAGATCCGGTGAGTATGGTGGATGGGGAAGCAATTCGTAGCGTAATTGTACCAATTTAGCGGTCGCAATTGCGGATGAATGAGATGGGGCGTTGTCGTGATGAAAGAGCACTTTCTTACGTGCCAAATGTGGGCGTTTCTTCTTTAAGATAACATCAAAACGGGTCAATAAATCAGCATAATATTGGCCAGTTATTGTTTTACCCCTTTCCAAATAGTCAATATGGATTATGCCTTTAGAATCCCAAAAAATAGTCGCCATAACCTTATTAGCCGAGTGACCAATTTTAGTCTTCTTTGGTGCACGTTCGTCTGGTGAAATCCACTGTTTCGACTGTTCCTTTGTCTCAGGGGTGTGGTGGTGGATCCAGGTTTCGTCAACAGTCACATATCGGCGAAAAAACTCAACTGGATTACGTTGTAACATGACCAAACATTGATTTGAAAGTTGAACACGAATTCTCATTTGGTCCACTGTGAGTAATCGCGGCACCCATCTTGCTGATACCTTTTTCATATGCAAATGTTCGTGTAAAATATTATGCACCCGTTCGATTGAGATGCCAACAGCATCAACTATCTCGTGCACTTTCAAACGTCGATCAGCCATTACCATATTATGGATTTTGTCAACGATTTCCTTAGTAGTGACCGTTTGTAAGGGCCCGGAGCGTTCACCATCGTCAGTGCTCATACGGCCAGTTTTAAATGAATTAAACCACTTGGAAACCATTCCATGCGATGGAGCAGATTCACCGTAATATTTCCGTAATTTCTCCTCAGTTTCTTTCACTGTTTTTCCACGTAAAAAATAATGTTTAATTAAAACACGAAATTCACGTTTTTCCATATTTACAAAATAGCACAAACTTGATTGATTTCTATGACTGCCAAATGTATACTATTTCACAGATTGACATGAAATTTGGAGGTTAAGCCTCTAAAAGACTGACGTATATGCTAATGTTTTCGATTTACCGATATCAGCGCCATCTAGCGGAAAGTCACGCTTCCGTCAAATAGCCCTCGTATATCTCCTAATTCATAGTGCCTTCAAATACGAAAGGATCCGACACGTTTCCGAATTCATGCATTGCTTGCCATAACAGGAACTTTTTAAAAAATTTCTTCTTTGGTTTGATCTTCATTTCGATTGACACCTTATTCTCACTGCTACAATGACAGTACTTTTTTCCTGGCACGTCAGCGGGATCCCTTGCTATGTATGTTTCGTCGTCCATGACGATAATCTTTTCAGACTTTTTCGGCGCTTTTTTTCTTCGTCTTCGCTCGGACTTTCTGATCAGGAGTATAGTGAGGGACTACCTTGCATTTATGCGCTTTAATACACATTCTTCGAACTTTCAGTTTATGTAAATAAGGTTGGCTTATGTGAAGTTTGGCAGCAGCAGCACGCTCGGATGTTTTGGGATTTTTTTAAAGATCTACTCAATTTTCGCCTATTTTTTGACAATTGACGACCCGTTATCTTCTAGTAATCACTGTTTTCTGTTTGTTCATATCTTCATGGTATATTATACAACGGCTTTTTATTATGGCCCTCTACAGCGAAATAACAGTTTAATGTTTGTTCTTGTTAGCAACGTATTCGTAGTAGTGGGAAACTCTCTGCAAACTCTTCCTTTCTTTTACGTTCCATTTTTACATTAGTTAACTCACCACTATTAATATCACGTATTTAACTATTTGACTACTGCTAAATAACAATGACGTATCGTGTCAGTTGCCAAGCCGACCGACCCTTGCGTATGAAATAAATAGGTAATCAGGTGCTGTTGGTTGATGCTAGTTATCATCATCTTTCTGTTTTTGCTGACTAGTTCCGTGGATTAAATCTAACAGAAACTTTCTTTTTTTATTGTTTATAAACGTTTCAAATTTTCCCTATGTTGTAATGATCCGATTGGACGAGCAATTTGTCGAGTAGATTGCGGTGGTTGGTCTTTCCTACAAAGGGGGCAGACCGTTTGTTCTCGGTAAACCTCCTGGCTCTCTGTATTTGTTGTGAGGAGTGAAAAAATTTAAAGCTGATGTATTCTTTAAATAACAATTTATACGTAATTTTTAAAGGTGTCTGTAAAGATATTCTCTTCTGTACCTGAAAACATAAGGTGGAGCTCAAACGATTTCTGCAATAAACAAAATGTATTAGTAGATATGGATGATAATAAGGAAGGCATAGCTCTTCTAGCTCACCAACTTCTTAGTGTCGAGAAATCTCGAAAATCTTTCTGCTAGATTTGCTTTATTCTTTCGGCGAAATTCAAATGTCTCTTTTGTTTTTAAAAGTATGTCATCATACTGCTCCTGTGTGACATGTTTTAGAAATTATATTGCATCTTCCACTTGCTGTAATTCTTCAGTAGTGTTTAAAAGTGTCATCATTTTTAGTTATTTGTTTATCAGCGGCTTTTAGTTTATCTCGAAAGATCGTTTGCGGTCAATTAGTGATAAAACCCTTTTTAATTATAGGATCCAAAAATGCTTCCCAAAACAGCATATTATTGAAATATACATAATTGAAAGATTAAAATA
>VTPC01000759.1:55072-84661 GCA_011009095.1 Ignelater luminosus | reverse complement strand
ACTTCAAGCAGAATTCTAGTTTATTAGAAATATAAAGCGCCCTGAAAAACAAGGAAGACAGATTGGAAGATGTAAACCAATGTGAACTTAAAGACAGTCTTAATAACGATGACACACTTGATACTTCGTTAAGAATCTTTAGACCACCAGCAAGTTAAAAACAGACAAAAAGCTACTGGTTGTGTACTTTCCCAAACATGTAAGTGGGTAACGAGCAAGACTGAGAAACTTAAAAATTAAAATCAATTTGCCAGTACTGCAAGAAAGAGATCGTCTGCAAGCTGATCACCAAGAAAAATCTTTTTCCCTTAGTCTCTGCCACAGATAAATTTTTTTGTGCGCGATGACACGATAACCGCAAACCCAGAAAACCATTAGTAATAATGGTGTGCACGTCATCCATAAAGCTAATTCAGATTAATGTGAAACATACAAATTGATATTCTGTTTAGAGGTCAGACTTCATTCCACCCAGGTAGCTTTCTACTGGGAGACGTTAACGCTCTCAGCACAGCTGCACTAGCCCCAACTTTAAATTCATCTCATATAGAGATGCAAAATGATTTTTAGTAAAGTCATTTGCGATAGGTTTTGACTTAAAAGCCTGAATTGCCTGACATGATAGTAATATAAATCTAATGAGTAAAGCTTGATACAGACGTATAACAAAACAGTAATTGCGTACCCTAATAAATGGAAATTTAAAGACAGTCAAGACTAGACAACAATTTGTCCAATTAGGAAATATGGACGATTTGAAGTTTTCAGTATTTCAAGTACTCAACAGGTTGTGCTTGATTTTGAGGCATAAATTGTCCGGTAGTTAGCTAGTGATGCTTCAAGACTTCATTTACTGTGCTTGGTAATTGGAGCACTTTTGTAAATATAAGTATTTGGTGCTTAGTGCATGTTTAGCTCAGCAGTTGGTGCTTAGTAATTGAAACACTTACCTCAGTTCAGGCGCGCATATTCTTCGTGGATATATTTTCTGCAAACTGAGCGCAAAATATCTTCCGTTTTACAAACCCAGCAATACCAGCTCTCTGAAGTCACACTCTTGTTTGTATTTTTAGTGTTCTTCTTCTTTCTGGATTCGTTTTACGTTTTGCTGAAGTCCTGGGGTTGATGGTATAGGTGAAACATTGTCTGGATGGCTTTCTGACTGATAGAGACCTTCTTAGAGCAACAACACGAGAATTTATTGATTTCCTTATTGAGCGAGTAGATTGCTCTTTTTTAACAGTGGGCAACACATCATGAAGGTTGATGACGCCGGTGAAAATTCATCGTTAGTATCACTTAATAGCTCGAGCTCGTCACTGGAATCGTCGCTGGATGAAAAAGGTGTTCTTTGTCGATTCTGGGGCTTGTTTACGAGTTTTTGAGGTGCTGGTGGTAGCTGACGAGAAGAGAAAGCTGTACCAGATTCCTCTGTTATTCTTCCGGAATTGCATCCGAGTTGCAAGATTTTGCCTAATTTGATATTTTTGGCTTTCATGCTTTTGTCCCAACTGGTGTGAAAAGCCGTCCGAATTTTATTTTGGTAATGTCTTCGTTCTTGTGGTTGTCCATGAATTTTAAAACTTTCTTGTCCCAGAAGGTCTCAAACGCTTTGAAACAGCTTTTATCCAACTGCTGAAGCTTATGGGTCGTGTTGTAGGGAAGGCAATAAAGAGTGATTTTATTCTCTTATGCCACTCTGACGATGAAGTAATCCAAATGGCATTTGGTTGTGGTTTGAATCTAGACGGGTGGACTACCCATTTGCAAAATGTATGTAGATGTAGTCATGCTCCCCTTTGGAATCATTTCACAGACTGATCCTGGTGGAAGGTTGTCCTTCCACTACCCCTAAAAAGGATCATAGAAAAGATTGCGATACCTACAGCGCTGACACACCCAACTATGGTAACGCTTTTTCCATACTCCTTGGCGACAATATGAACTCTCTTTGACCTTTTTCTCGTCGAGATTAAAGATTCTTTCTGGTGAGTTCAAAAATTTTTTTTCTATCAAGGCCTTTCTCGATTTTCTAAAATGATCGCTCACAATAAATCTATTTAGCTTCATTGCCCGCCCAACGTTCATCCTCTTTACAGTATCTGAAAACGCTCAGTTTTATCGTTGTTGAGGTCAGCGGATATCTGACGAAAAATTCTTTCAGTCAATTAAGATTCTTGTTGTGCATTTAAAACACATTTTCTACCTAATTCAGACTTTTCTATTTTGTTTTCAGCCAGGTAGGTACGTAATGTACGCCTTGGTACTTTATGCAAGCGGCTGGCAGCAGAAATTGTTAGCTCACCTGCTCTAACTGCGTTTATTGCCAATACCGTGTTCTCCTGACTCCAGTTCCCCGTAGTCTTTTGAATTAAATTAGACATTTTAAACTGAAAATTTAAAAAAAAATGAGTAGAACAAGAATTGAAACCAAAAATCTCATACATTTTTTTAAGTATAAACAGCATGCAGGCATTACAGCCACTGGTACAGGTAATACGGTCACTGGTTCCCATATTTCTGTACAGGTAGGTTTCTGAAAACTCTTGTGATTCATGTAAAACAAGCAAACACACAGAACCTTCCGGAAAGGAAAGGATTTTCAACAAATGTCGTCTTCCGCGCTGTTGTCGCATCTTTTTACTTTTCGAGATAGTAAAGCCATCTGTTGGCGAATCTTAAAACTAACAATGAAAATGGCAAGTGGCCATATTAGCAGCACTGGCCATATTACCCTCGGGTACTTTATTAAAGGAATAATGTCCTTCATACTCTGCTGTAGCAGATTGCTTGGCAACTTTTAAAATAAAAACATCAAAGGTAAAAGAACTGTCTGTGTATCTGTTCGAAAAAAAAATGTTGATGCTGTGCTTAATTCTATTTTATAAAATTGATCAATTGATCCTAAACGTAATAATAGTAACATTGTGGAAGTCTTAACAGACTCTTTTTACTGAACCTTGCAACGATAACCTTGGCTGCCTTGACAGTTAAACTTGCAACCGGCTTAAACCTGCCTCAGTGACAACTTTTAGCTCATTACAATTACCACAGATATTGATGCAACCGCCTTGATAGGACTCCTGTCCTATCATGGCAGTTAAGCACTTGGAACCAACTCGATGGGCCTCAGATCGTTGTTTCTCAAAGAATAATGACTACCAAAGGTGTTGGCGAGGTAGCTTGTACGTTAGTTTAAGGATTGCCACTAAACTCTTCCTGGGATCAGATTTGGGCCGGTTGTCTGCAAAATGAGTTTGTTTGGGCCCAAACATAGTTTCTCCGGATGTCACACCCTATTAGCTGAGACACAAATTTTTATTGAGCCAAAACCAATACTTGATTTTTAGTTAGTAGGTTTTACGTTATAAATTGATCAAAGAGAAGTCTTACACCTGTGGGAATTGGAAGCGATCAAAGATTGAGGTTTTGCTGACTTGCTAAACAGAGAAACGAACAAACGTACTTTTGTCTCTGTTTTTTAGTTTTCCTTCTTCTTTCTTTTGTTCACATTCTGGCTACTTACGTTCTTTATTTCCTTTCGTTTTATGAAACTTGGTTTTCTTGATCAGCGGCTCTTTTTTTAGTTAGTAGCACTGAAATATAATAATACTGGAAGACGCATTGGTGTATCGTACCAAAGAGTGGAAAGCGTTCCGGGACACGCTGATATTGAAGGGGACACCTGTCTCCGTCTAAACCTACTGCGTTTGCGCAGAGTAAATCTTTTCACGTGTTGTCAGTACCCAGCAGCGTGTAAGACAAAGACAGGTGGTCCCTTCGTTTCGTTTCTTTGTCGGATCGCTTTTCCTACCACAACGCCCCTTCCCCTATTATTATATTTCAGTGGTTAGTAGCTTTTTTTTCACAGCCTTTTTGATTTTTTTAGCTATTTTCTTCATTCACTATACAGGCTCATTAGTTTATACGTCTTCTAAATCTCCGTTAACCTTCTTAAAAGCTTTTTGGAAATTGACAAATGGTGTGTGAATTTCCTTGGTATATCATCAGGTCGACAGTTTCTAAGTAAGTTAACTTCTAGACGCTTTCAGAATTTAGTACACAGTAAAAAAACTTTTTAGGAAGAATCTAGTGGGTCATACCTTCACAAGTTGTTGTGGAAAAGAGAAGACAAGATGGTTACAATGGCCAAGTGGATCATGAAAAACTAAGAAATCTTATAAGCCAGCAAGTGCAACCTTAACGTTCAATGATGAATCAAAAGGCCAATTTTTAGTTTCATTTCCAAGTTCTTCTCTGTTCCCAGCTATTTTTTCTTCTGTTTTCGCTTTTCGTTTTTCTTTTGTTTTCTTCTATTCTTCTCCTTTTTGTTCTTCACTGTCTAAGCTTTGATTTTCTTCTGTTTCACTTTATCTACATTTTTCTATTGTTTTTATTTCTTTGTCAAATGTTTTTTTTATGTTGGTAGACATCTACCTATTTTTTTTTACCTTAAAACATTTCACAGATCGTCTTTTGTTTTTTCAAATTTTATTTGTATCTCAGGAACGGGCGGTTTTATCGAAGTGGGACTTTGTTTGTTGGTAGCGGTAGGAATAAGAGTGACTGTCAAACGAACAATACACAGTAGATCGTCTTCTGTTTTTTTTAGGTTTTGTTTATACACGTACTTTATGGTTCTATCGAGATGGGACTTGTTGTTTGTTATTGCAAGCGGTAGAAAGGAGGCTCTTAAAGAAACAATACACCGCCGACTGTCTTCTCTTTCTTTTTCAGGTTTTGTTTGTTGTGTGAAGAAAGCTCTGAAATTTTTGTTTTCTCCAAATTTGCTTTGTATGTGTATCTCTTGAACGGGTGGGACTTTGTTCATCTATCCATTAAATTGATTTTTCAATATTCTATTAAGAAGACAACCTTCTAAACGTCAAAATGAATATCAATATTTAACATTAATTAGTTTTAATAAAAGTGAAATAACGATGATAAATTATAAACGGCAAATTTATTTTTTTCTATTAATCAAATGAAGCTGCTATCTGGTTACGTCACACATTGTTCATAGACCTCTTGAAACTGAACATTATCACACTTTTTACTAGCAGTGTCGTCACTAACGTTCTCGATTATCCCTTTTGTGCGTTCACACTAAAACTCAATTAATATTCTTTTCATTACAATATAATAGTAGGAATATTCAAGGCAATGCCCATGCTCCCCCTTCTAGATTTTATCTCAAAGATAAAAAAAAAAGGGACGCCTAATCAACTTGGGGACATTCATCCCTTTTATTCCCTGACTAAAAAGGATTGCTCAGCACCAAATTTAGAACTAATCAATATAATTAAGAGTTCTTTTCACCTTTTTTCCGTGGACTTCGGAACTAAACAAGTTTTAAACTATATTTTACGTAATTCCGGCCATTTTTTAAAAACTTTTTTCTGTCAAAAAACTAAAACTCATAAAACAAGTTTTGGAGAGAACAAAAAAAAAACATTTTGAAATCACTGAAGTAAAACTTTATAAAAATTCCATCGCACTCTCGTTCCATTCCCATATACGATATATTGCAGATTGTTTTTCGATCTGCACAGGGAGATGATATTGAATTAAACAACAACGAGGTTGGACTTTTGCCAGCTCCACCATTATCTTTTATTGCTGATATTACTAACCTTTATATTGGTGCCGTATTCATTATCTGCACGTTGCCAATTCGTCTCTCCCCCTCCCATATCCTGGAAAGGAAAACGCATTACGAAGAAATGCAAATTGGACCGATTTATTTCATGTTCTAATTAACTCACTTTTTGGCTTCTCGGAAAGGTCCAACAAAAAACCGTGAGGTGGATAAAAATGTTGGAAAAATTTCACATCTGGTTAAACATGAGAGAGCAATTAAGAATCTAACGAGCTAGAAGAAGAATATGTAGTAGGTGTAAATATTTTAATATTATTCTCGTAAACATTTTTATTATAACCGACAATTGACGTAAATCCCGAGTTCCAGTTCTGATTTTGACAAAAATAGCATTAATTCGTTCACTCTTACGTTGAATTATGAAAAGGGTCTAATTCGAATCTCGAGAGGAGTTTGACTATTTTTTAATCACATTCTATTGTTACCAGATGGTAAGTTCTCAAATATTTAGAGTAACCTTAGATCATAAAAGATGCGACGTAAAACGTCAAAATACTATAAAATATTTTATGGGCAGTCTTGTGTTTTTAGTCCCGACTTCTCAAAAGGACTGCTCGAAATAGATAATGTCCTATATATATTTTATGTAGAAAATAAAAACGGAAAAATCGACATATTTACTCTCATAATTTCCGCATTGGGGATAAAAATGGAAATTTGCTCTTGATGCCCCTTTGCGGAAGTTTAAATAATCGTTATACGGATTTCCGATAAAGCGCAAAGCGTACTAACTTTTTTTTATGATTTTTGCAATTAATCTTTAGCTCCATAGATGCTTTTGCAACATGGGGATGTTTGCTTACATCTCGCCAAAACTAGACCTTGGCTAGGGTTAGACTATTGAAAGGATATTGTAGTACAACACCAAAGACTTTTGGTTTCAAAGGTCGTAGCTTCAAACTCTTGATTCGTTTAGTTATTTGCTTCGTGATATCTTGCGCTTGCTTGAAGGTTGCACCTCACAGTGCCTTACAAGGATTTGAGTGTGTTTGAAGCAGAAGATGTGATTTAGATGGATGGACCGACTGAACTGGACATGTCTGAATCTTTATATCTGAGTCTTTTAATCAATTTTTTGATCAATAACTCAAACATGCTCAATTAATCGTAACTCAATATGATGTTTCTGAGAGAAGAAAGTTACCTTATCCTTCTGGTTATTGTTTCCGAAATCCCATTGCCAACCTTGAATTTTGTAGACACTGCATTTACAATTCAATCAAGTTATCTGTGAAATTGAACTGCAAATATCTTCTAGTTCCAAAACAAGCCTTGCTAAATTATCTAACTGTAACTCAATCCATCCATCCTCAACACATTAATTTCAAATTTCAAATAAGAATGCCCAAACCTGAACACCACGAAGTCCCACGCCACATGAGAAATATGTCCTTAAAATCCCAGACGAAAAATATAACAGGGACGGCCTTCACAACAATCAGTTTTAACAACGTTTCCGACAGCCAAGCAAAGAGGAACCGACGCTGTCCACCATGCATCTAGGATCCTACTAGACTTCATTCAACTGATTCAGCTTGTGAAGTCACATTGGGTTTATCTACAACCTCGTACGTAATACAACTTTGGATCATGAAAGGCAAACAGGCATCGTCTTCATCGTAAAGCATCCAAAAGCTGATCACAGTGCACCATACTGTAGGCATCTTCAGAAACCTTCCATGGTGATGATGAATTGAATGGTTGTCACAGAAATAAAGAAACTGTAAACAGTAAAAGGAAGATTGGAGGAGCTCGATGGCTTTTTGTTTGTTTGTTTCAGTGCTCACCATCACCATCAAGGAAGATTACAAGAAACTTTAGTGAGATCAGTCGATTTTGAGGCTGTTAGGTGATTGACTGAAGACTGGCTAGCTAGTAAACGCTTAGTAAACCATAAGCGACGACGTCTACACTCTTCCACGGGATACACTGAACTGATGATTGTAATGTACTTAGCATTTACGGTTGGTAATTCCAGAAGGAATAGTCGGCGTCTTATTTGGGCACGGTGGGAAGCGCAACATGATTCGCTTTGGGTTTTATGGGACTGCTTGACTTAACAAAGACAATTTTCCTGAACAATAAAAAGGCACCGGTTGAACAGCAAAGCCATAATTGGATATTTGACAAAGAATTTTAACAATAGATGTTAATTCCGGTGATTGAGTTACGGGGCCGTAAAACTCCAGTTGTAGAGGCAAAGACGAAACGATGGTACTGCTGGTACCTATGGTAAAGATGTTGGCTCAAGATGGCAAGGAGAAACCGCCGATAAGGGCAATACACGAATTAGATATGTATTGACTGTCTCGGGTGATGATGACAATGGATGGAGAAATGCTCGTTGTTGTTGCGTTTTTCTGTTTGGCGAATGTAATCTACTGTTTTCAGAGCTAAAGATGGCCGCGATCCTACTAGCTTCCGGTTTCGAAAAAGAACATTCTCGGTAAGCAGCTGGCGAAAGCGTGTCGTTGAGTTGATGGAATTACTTGTTGATGGTGTCCATTCTATTGTAGGAAATCAGTGGTGAAGCAAATATGATATGTGATTGAAAGATGTTTGAACAAAGGTGCTCACGTGTTGCTTAGCTGATTTTTGGTTCGAGATGTTGGTATGAAAACCGTGTGTAGAGGACCGTGACAGAGGTAACGATATCCAGTCATATGCATTGCATTATACAAAGTATTCCTAAATGTTTCTGGGTCCAGTTGGCTATGGAATCTAATTTTGATGTGCCGCCTTATTGATTTACTTCAACAACCAATACGCATTTGTTTTCTGTCATTTGTCAATTGCAAATGTCATTGTCCCGCATTTAGCAATTTGGTTAATTTTTATTTATTTATTATTATTATCATTATTTATTTATTTAAGCTTGTTTATTTTTGAATAAATAAATAATATGTTAAGACATTCTTAAAAGTTATTCTTTAATTATTGCTCTTTAAAAACCATGAGATTAGGCAACCATCATAGCAACGACGCAATGCGTGTAACGTGACAAACATTCTAATACAGCCCACTGGACACAGAAACACTTATGAACACTTTGTATAACACAAGACACACGCGCACTCAGGATACAACTTCTTAAAATCACTTAGAAATGCAAGGATACTTCACACGAAGCATTTATATTACACAACTCCGACACACGTTGAAAACTATGCTCTCAATGAGCTACCTAGCTCAAACCAAGAGAAAATCTTTTCTGTACACGCTACAAATTGCTTCACTTAAGGCATACAATACTCTCCTGCGACAGTTCTCTAGCTCGCTCGATATTAATTGAATTCATAACCTAAATTCAAAAAAAATACAAAACGAGAAAAATCATCTTATAAAGGACCAATAACGAGACCTGTAAAAAATTATGTCTATTATCCAAAGACGACCTGAAATGAAATATTCAAAAAATATTAACGCAGCTCCAAGATGGTGATGGTCTTCTGAAGTGGCCGCTCTGTCGCCCATGCTGCTTTTCAAAATGACGATGATGTATTATAAATAAAATCAGAAAAAAATCGCTGAAGACGACGACCTAAACGACGAAAACCTAAGTGAATTCACAGACTATACGATAATGCTCGTCTAGCTAGGTGGACACTTCGTCGCCCTACCAACCACCCTATCTCAAAACAATGGCCTACATCCATTGCTAGCCTGAATATTCTTTATATAATATTTGCCAAGGTGCTCGCCAGCTAGATTGCCCAATTCACCATCAATGAGTTGATGACTTGATATATTATAACTCCTCATACCTGGAAACATGATTCCTATAATAACGACGCAAAGCAAAAAGGGCAAAGTTCTTCTTGAGAACATGCTCTCCTACTCTAAATGGAGAAGGCATATTAAAAGTATTTCTCTGATAAGAAGAACGGTCTAAAACAGAGAATACTGGACAAGTAACCTTCTTATTCAATCTTAAAAGTGATGAAGTTTTAGCACAACGAGATGACTTTTTTGGTTCGTTCGATTTTTTGGCAGAGGAGACACTATTCAACTATGGGGAAGGGTTGCGGTCGCCTCGAGGTTCTTTATAGAATGAAAGCACCGTCTTTAATCACTTTTTCTATTCTTCCTTGTCCGTTGTTGGTACAACTCTCGGAAGAGAGGTTTTGACGGAAATTTGAATCCGCCGTGGTCGATAGAGAAATGGCTGATGGGACGCGAGACATTACTTAGAAGTTACTCCTTTGAACCCATACCTAAAACACAATTTATTTCTGGGCCTTCGACAATCTGGAAGTACTACCTCTCTTACTCTCGTCACTCTTAGTAACACTTTCAGATGCACGTTCATATTCGCTATTTCCTCGGGATGCAACCCTGTGTTTGAAAACCGCCAAAACCGATAAGTGGTATCTGAATTTCTTCCTTAGAGAAAACTGAACCCGATTCACTAGAAATAGGCTAATTAGACTTGGAAAGATCAGTAAGAAGTCTCTTGCTTCGAAGTCTTCATTGACTTAGAAAGAGCGATTATAAGTTCCTCACTTGGAGCCTTTGTTGATAAAATAGGATTCGAATCCAAAAATTGTTTAGGTCATGGTTGTACATCAATTAGAATTTTTTCAAAACGGTGCTCCTCTTCATCGCTAATGTCTCTGGTCTCTGACAAAACGGTCAGGTTATTCACCTTGAAAACAGTCACTTTCTTGTTGCTTTCAAAGACGGTTTTTTATAGATTCTCGAAGACCTGGCATTACCCCTATAGATTGGAAACGAATGTTTATGTATGTTATTAATGTTACCAATAAAGAACTTCGAATTACGTAGATTATATCACTGTTAAGGTGATAATATTAGTACCATTATCTAGAATAAATAAAAGTATAAAATAATTAACATTATTTATTAACACTTTCCAAAAAGTTTAACAAGTTGTTACAACTGTCGAGGAACTGTGTTGTTGAATCTTGTGCGAACTATAATGATATCTCTGTAAATAACGACAAGTTTTTATATCTGTAGTTTCCAAGCGTTTCCAAGTTTTCAAGAAGTAGATAATATTTAAGTGTTCTAAGGAAATATCGCGGTAGGTCTTTTAAGAGGAATTAGACAAAAGCAGAATTCTCTACCTTTTACGAAAATTTACAATGTGTAAACATTTAAAAGATTTCTAAAAAAATATTAAAGTACGTTTGAAAGGGATTAACTGACAAACGCAAAACCTTTTTTCTGCGAAGGTCCAGGACGTGACGTCACATTCCTAAAAGTAAATGTTCTTAGGATTTCTTGAAAAACTCACAATTCCCATCATATTCTTCTACTAACATTCGTAGTTCCTCAAGCTCATATGATAGATATGTGAATTATCCTAACACAAGATGTTAATTTTTTTTAGATAAAAACCTAAACCCTAACGTGCCTTTTGCGTTCTCACTGCCTTATTAATCAGGTTCTGTTTTTCCTCAAATTAAGCTTTTTTCTTGAAAGGGTTTAGTTTTTCTAGACTGTTTTAAACATCACGTGTGGTTTTCAATCTTAAGTCTTGTCAGTTTGTTATTAATTTGTACCCATTTGGGTCAATATTGCAGATTTTAAATTTTGTACTGAGAGTGAAGTTGAGAAACTCGCTAAATCTCAGTGAAGCACTTTATTAAAGAAATCTTCGTCTAGAGTCTCTCTTTGATTATTGAAAAAACTTTCTTTTCATATTGAGCATCAGATTCTCTGATACTCTTACATCATTTCTGATTGTAGATTTGTCTTTTAGTTTAATCAAGTTTGTATCTTTTATGATGGGCTATTACCGTTGAACCATTCCTACTATAGTGCATGCAAACAAAACGATGCATAATGGCGTAGGATTCCGTCAGTGTATAATTTTCAGTGTCACTGGTAGAAACGTCGTGTAAGCTTGGGAGAACTCAGCCATAACACAAAACAACTTTGCAGAAAAATAAAACTGCTGAAGAATAAAAGATCAAAAGCAAGACTAATCAAAGACAGAAACGGTAAAACAGAAGAAAATCCGAAAAAAATGGGGAACATATGGAAAGAACACTACAAAGATATAAAAAAATAAAAAAAGAAACAAAAGATGAAGACGAGCAACCAACCCAAGAAAAAGACAAGAAGGAAGAAAGCCCCGAAGAAGAAGAAATACTGAATGAAGTCAACAAACTCAGTAATGATAAAACCCCAGAAGAAGACGAAATAGAAGCAGTTGATAAACTACGGAGGGCAGAAAGTACAAACACATATAAATAAGCTGATCAAACAAACCTGAAAACAAAAAAAATGCCCAAAGACAGATACACCGGTATAATTGTGCCTATATATATAGAAAAGAGAACAGAGAAAACAGCAAGAACTATAGGAGATAGAAGATAGGAGATAGAAGATAGGAGATAGAAGATAGAAGATAGAAGATAGAAGATAGAAGATAGAAGCTGGAAGATAGAAGATAGAAGCTATATAGAAAAGGGGACAGAGAAAACAGCAAGAACTATAGAAGATAGGAGATAGAAGATAGAAGCTAGAAGATAGAAGACAGAAGACAGAAAACAGAAGACAGAAGAGAGCAGGTAGAAGATAGAAGCTAGAAGCTAGAAGATAGAAGATAGAAGCTAGAAAATAGAAGCTAGAAGATAGAAGATACAAGATAGAAGACAGAAGACAGAAAACAGAAGACAGAAGAGAGCAGGTAGAAGATAGAAGCTAGAAGCTAGAAGCTAGAAGCTAGAAGCTAGAAGATAGAAGATCGAAGATAGAAGCTGGAAGATAGAAGATAGAAACTAGAATCTAGAAGCTAGAAGATAGAAGATTGAAAGAGCTAGCAGAGAGAATACTGGGAGACCACCAAAATGGCTTCAGACCGAACAGATCCACCGTAAACGCAATACACACCTTAGAACGAATAATACAAAAGACATGGGAGCATAAAGAGAAATACATATAACCTCATTGATTTCAAAGGGCCTTCAACACAGCCAACAGAAAAGAAATGCTGGAAGCAACGAAATCACTGGTAATACCAGGAGAGCTAAGAACACTAGTACAAATGAGCCTGGAAAATACAAAAGCTAAGGTGAGATTCCAGGGAACAACAACAGAATCGTTTGAAGTTGTAAATAAAGGTGTAAAACAAGGAGACTCCATATCCCCAACATTATTCAATCTGGTACTAGAAAGCACAAGAAGAGCAAAGCTACACAAAAAAGGCATCATGGCCGATGGACTTACGCAGATGATCTAACCATAATCAGCAGAACAAAGGAAGATCTAATACGAGCCCTAGAACGTGTAGAGAAGGAGACACGAAAATTAGGTTTGACAATAAACGAAGATAAAATAATGAAGATAGAAAAAGAAGAAAAAACTACGCAAGACTAAATAAAAACACAAATTCGACGCAGTCGCTTTATTTAAGTATCTGGGATTAACAGTAGGAAAAAATGGGAAAGACAGAGTGAGAGGAAGAATTGTAAAAGGAACTCAAGCACTCGGAAGAAACAGACCACTACTGAAAATCAAAATGTTAAGTAAAAAAGACTAAAATAAAAATATATATAACCCTAATATTATTACGTATGAGATGGAAACAATAACAACCAACAAAAAAGAAGAAGACCTGAAGATAATAAAAAGGAAGATAATGAGAACAATACTAGGACCAAATGTAACAAGCCAAGGAGAACTAAGATAGAAAACAAATATAGAGATAGAGGACCAACTCAAAGAGGAAAATATTGTACGATACATAAAAGCACAGCGACCAGAATGGGCAGGTCACATCATGAGTGGAAGAAGATGTAAAATGGGAATAAATGACTGGAAATTCAAAAGCAAAGACAGAAAAGAATGGAGGAAGACAACGGAGGCAGCCAGGACTTACAGCAAATTCTAAAGAAAGGGAACAAGCGGAGTAATCCACCTCAAGAAATGGATTTTAAAACGCTATAGGCGTTAGCCATAATCCTAAGGATTGCAATACTTGATGATGATGATGATGACTCCTGGTTACAGACTGAAGATCTGAAGAGAGGTTATGTTTTTAAATCTAATTCTACTTCATTCAGACCAAATTCTGTTCGATTGAGCTTGTTTGCTACAGAGAATTTTTGGGCTTTGAGGCAGGAGGCTACACAATGCTTGAAGAATTTATTTTGTTTTAACTTTTCAACCTATTTTGTTTAGGTTAAGATTGTCCCGATATTTCAAGCTTTAAATAGTTTTTAGAAAAAAATTGAAGAACTGAAACATAAATAAATACAAACGAAAAACTAAAACCGTAAGAAGCCAAAAACACGCATTGACTTTTGGAAAAGTCTAAAATTCAAATTCAATAGAGACGTTATTACAGTCAAGTATGCCAAAAACAAAAGAAACTTTTATTGTTTTGTTTATCCCCGTTACATAAACTTTAAGTGCTTTTGGCTAAATTAAATTGACTTTCTACTTTTGGCAACAATTCAAACGTTGAATGTCCATTTTTATCAAGGGGCTGATTAGTTGTGGCAAAATTTCAAACGTGTATGATTGAATCTAACGCTACACCTAATCAAAATAACCTTTAATTAGATTTTCATTTGTTTGATACTGCGTAAAACAATCAAACAATAAAGTTGCATTTCTAAGGTTCCGCGATTTTAAATTCATTTTGCTAAATTCTGTCGTAAATTGATCGAAACTAAACACATCAAAATCAATTGTGTATAACTCCAAATCAAAAGCTTTAAGATTTAATTTCCTTTTTACTGCCCTGTTTGTTATTCTTTAAATGTGATCCCTGTGATTTTTGCATTGAAGATTTGCTCTTACAACTCTAGACAATTGAAGGAAAACCTTAAATAAGTTACATTAACCTACATCTGCTTTTGTTCTAATTTAACGAATTTCGCTTTTATTTCGAGCGTCAATTTACTCAAGACATAACACACATTACACGTCACTAAAAGACCTCATAATAGAGAGAACGGGATAATCGTTAGATTAATTTAAACCGAAAGGACGTCTGAAACAATTTTTTTTCTTTTAAAATCCCGAAATAGTCGTTTTAAGTAAAAGGGGAGGTAGGAAAAAATTAGGAAAATCCAAACCCACAAAACTGTCTGTCACTGTCACAAACACCATTTGATGACAAAGGGGGTTTGAAACAGGGTGTTCTGGGTGGCAGTGTCATGCTGACCTGGGAACGGCGGCGGCGGCGGCGGCGACCAGCAGCAGGACTGGGTTAGGGATCCTGGAGAGCGCGCGCAGGGCCCCAGACGGGCCGCCAGCAGTCTCGCGAATTCGCCGACGGTGCACGCGTGCGAAGCTTCGCATTTCACGTGCTGCTACACGCTGCACACCCCTCAAAGTGCACCACTCCACCACCACCCTTATCCTCACACTCGTCACGTATATAACATCTACATATTACGTACATTTTCGTTTTAATCCCTCCCTGATTTTAGTTTTTTTTCTTTTAAAGTTTCGTTTTTTAGTTACCTTAAAGTGTCTCGAGTGATTAATTGTGTGTATAGTGAAATATTAGTGGGGAATTTTAATTTGAATAATATAAATTGGAGAGAGTTGATGTGGTGAAAATTATATTGTGTGATATGTAAGCTTGATGAAGATTAGAATAAATGATACAGTATAGTAGAAAATATTTAAAGTAGAAAATTATTTGTGACAGACAAATTCATTTTTATGTTTTGCCAAAATTATAGGTTAGGTTTAAATTTAGATATGGAGACACGCACAATAAATTTACTTAATTTCAAAATGCATCAAGCCAAAAAGCATCCATCCCGCAACATCAAATTTACTAAAATTAAAAGAAGAATTTCTCCTGCTGGTGTGTTTTTTCTCGAAATTCAGGAAGTTATCAATCAAAATTGTATGGCATGGAAGATCGGGGAGTGTAGGTTTAGTAAGGCTGAATTTCTTTTGTGTTTACTTAATTTTCTTGTTAGTCCAGGGGTGAAATTTATAGCGAAAAACTCAACTCCCCCCACTTAATGGATGATCAATGATGTTTAAATTTGAAAGTTTTTAATTTTTCACAAAGGGAAAAAACCTCGCACGCATGCACGCGCGTACGTACACACACACTTAAAGAAGGGGCAAAAAATTCGTCCACTTGAATAGAAATTAATTTAGAACATAATACAACCGAGTTGACCCACTTAGACTAAATCCTCAAACCGTTTTATAGAGATCTTTCTGTATTTATCTTGCCCATTACATGGATGTTTCGTGAAGCCCTCGCATTTATCTTTCTCGTATTTCTCACTATATACGTTTTGTTATCAAATATCTTGAATCTTGGATTGTGTCCAATAAGTTATGCAAAAGCTGTTTTTTGTGGTGACAACAGATATATTGTCGCGAACATTGCATGTCTGAGATATTTAATCAAAAGTTTTCCATATAAAATGTTTAATAGTATACTGCTGCGGTAGTAGTCGTAATAAAATAGGATATTCCTGTTAGATACTCTTTTTCGGGTTTTACACGCATAAAATATATCAGGCTGAAGATATTTTAAAAGAGGACTAGAAGAACCGTTCGACTTATTTAAGGTATTTATTGGCAAGTATGATACATAACCTAGATTTATTTAAAATGTAGTTTTAAGAAATTCCGAAACGTTAGTATCTGCACAACACCATTTTGTTAATTTCGTCTTGAATCGAACCAATTCGATTGTCAATCGATACAAAATTAGATTACATAAGAACAAATCCGCACGATAAATACATCAATATTGTGTTTCGTTTATTGACTCAAATTTATGCTATAAAAAGAGATTTAATGGAAATGTAATCGAATGGAAAATATACAAATCTTATTTTCATTCTTGCTTTTACAGAGTACAATTTTTCAACGAAGTAAAATACGTCAAAGATTATTATAATGACAGAAATTAGATTATATGAGAATTATATCACTTGAACTTTCTAAGATTTTATTTAAAACAAAATAAAAGTATTTATAATTCGTTCTAAATGGCATTTAAAATCAAACTAAAAACTTTTCCAAGTGAAAATTGTTGTAGATGAATGAAAAGTTTCATTCATTCAAAAAGAAAACTCGATAACAGTAAGTTTTGAAGGAATAAATTTTGTTTTATCACGTCGATTGTTTCCACTGTCAATTGCAATATAATAACCTAAAAATAAAATTAAAACATAACCATCAAATCACCTTTTTATTATATAACAATCGAATCCGACAAAATTAATAGCGGGCGGCGGCGTTATTTCAATTTTTTTTAGCAGAGTCATAATTGCTATATTTACACTAAATTTCGTTGATTTAAAAGCGCCACCGCTAAATGGAAATTTCATTTTAGGGTTGTAAAGGTTATATAAATCAAGAAAAAGGAAATATGACGGTCGAAATTTAATTAATGTTGTTTAAATTCCATTATACGCAAATCAAAAGCTTTGAAAAGAGGATTAAAACCATGAAACTTCCAACCCCTGAAACAACTGGCAATTACCGAAAACATCCGAATTTAGCTTAAAATATATAACTCATTTCTATGTGTAAAGTGCGCGTATGAAGCTCGCAGATAGCATCGATTCACCGGCAATTGCGAAACCTGATGTATCGGTCCAATTAATACACACTACGCTCGCACATAACACACGTATATAACACCACGACCGCAGCCGCCGCCAAAAAGGGGCTTGATCGCTGATTGTTAAGTCAATTTAGATAATTAATCACCTTCATCAAGCTTACATCTCCTGCGGAAAAGTGGGGGTCTATTTTTAAGCGTACACCACCGCAGAAAATGTAGGTCCACGGTCCTATTTTCAAACTGTCCTGTAATTAATGGAAATCGGTCGCGAACTGTGTGACGTCCGAACTTATTGCGGCTTATTCTCAACAAACCAAATGTTACCAACAGATTTCGAGTGCAATAAATCCTCCCAAAATGTCTGTGATTTAGTTTGGCCTCTGAAATTGAGCCTATTGATGTGCGTGAGTTTTATATTTTCTCGAATCGAGATTTCTTTTGTGTAGTTCTGTTGCTGATGTTACAAGAAATTCTGTTCGGCTATTAGGAAAGATTAAATTTTTCTCTCTCTGCTGGAAACGTGTGTATGTGTGTGTGCTGTTGTTGATCATGTAATAAACACAGGCGGAAGGAATTCCCATGCGACGACAAGATGCAGATGATCTTGGTGGCCGGAGGGTGAGTTAATACAATTTATTTTTCTTTTTCCTCTCTTATTTTTTTATTTCTTGTCATTGGCAGGAAATTCGTGATCTGTTTTATAATTTACTAAATGGTTTATTAGGTCACCGACAACTGAACGTCGTTTCCTTAACGCTCGATTTGAGAAATTTATTTTTGTGTCTATGTGTATATAAAAAAATTGCATCCACACAACAATGTTGAAGTGACTATAAATAAACATCAAAAGTATTTTATTAATCTCATAACTTATCTTGAAAACTTAAAAGCATAACTCGGCTTACCACACTTTGTAGGTATTACCTAAGTTTTGGCTCTCGTGGAAATCGCGTAAATAATAATATTAAGTAATAATATGGAAAATTTCCATTTAACATAATTTAAATTCGACGACTACCTAACGAGATTTAATTACATACTTCTGTTTTGCATATTTTATGTCTTCCTTTTTCGGAAGTTCTTTTACTGACACTTGTTTTGCATCTATTCATGAACAAGTAAAACGCCATCTGGTATTACCGGGTAAAGATAAAACATGAACTGTCTTTTGTAAACCTGTTATAAGATACAATCAATAAACCGACTGACATTATATTCAACTCACAGACAAGAGATCTGGAAGAGTCGGATAATATCTGACTGTGGATAACACAAAGTATCTGAGAACCTGGACGCGTCGTTTTGCGCTGGTTCCAATTTCGGCCACCACCCTCTATTGGCCACTATCAAACTTTGCTGTTGAACGGCATACAGAATTTTGCAGCAAAGGTAGGTACCAAAAAGCAAGTTGTCTATTTCATTTAGCACATATTCTTTTGGTTCAGAAGAATTTGTGGAAGCGACAACTAAAAGGCCCTAAGACCAGGATACCAGAATGTTAATGTCAGACACCGAAACTGGGGTTGGTAACAATTTACCAACGCCAGCACTATCTGGCCCTGCACACTCCGACCAGGCCACCGAGCAAGACGATTTAAAGGGTTTTCCAATAAGAGGTGTTATTTTGATATTCAAAGAAAAGTGCCATTTTTAAATATAAATGATCGGATGTTTATTTCATTATAAAGAGGAAGGTATGCCGTTAATAGTGGAAAATAACATCAGGCAAATGACCACCACGACCACGCTTACAGGACAATATCCTTTTCATGAAATTTTCCATAACCAAATCGCAAAGTGGCTGCCCTATGTCCTCGATAGCCTCACGAATTCCATCTTTGAGGTCTTGAATCGACGCTGGGCTGTTGGCGTAGACCTTCTCTTTCACGTGGCCCCAAAGAAAGAAGTCGCAAGGTGTTAAATCACAAGATCTCGGTGGCCAATTGTGATCACCTCTTCGAGAGATAACACGGCCCGGAAACTTTTTCCGTAAAAGATCAATGGTTTCGTTGCTTGTGTGGCACGTAGCGCCGTCTTGTTGAAAGTAAACGTTGTCCAGATCAATACCATCCAATTCCGGCCATACAAAATCGTTAATCATCTCTCGATAGCGCAATCCAGTCACCGTAACTGTTGCTCCAGCCTCATTTTCGAAAAAGTAAGGTCCAATGACTCCGCCGGGCCATAAACCGCACCAAACAGTCACACGTTGAGGATAGAGAGACTTTTCAACAATAACTCTTGGATTTTCTGAGCCCCAGATCCGACAATTTTGCTTGTTGACGAAGCCACCGAGGTGGAAATGGGCCTCATCACTCAAGATGATTTTTCGATGGAATTCTGGATCATTTTCATGCATTTCAACGACCCAATCAGCAAAGACACGACGTTGTTGATGATCGGCCGGCTTGAGTTCTTGTGTTAACTGGACTTTATAAGCCTTAAGACCCAAATCTTTATGCAAAATACGGTGTAATGACGTTTGTGGAATGGCTAATTCCAAAGAACGACGAGGAATGGACAAACCTGGGTTTTCTTTAACACTTTCGGCTACAACAGCAATATTCTCGGCTGTTCTTGAGCGACGTGCACGGGTTTTATTCTTCACATCACTAACTTGTCCCAAGAGCTCGAATTTTTTCACCAATTTCTGTATTGCGGTCCGACAAGGTGCTTCACGGTGACCCAAAAATGTTCGAGTTTTACGAACCGTCTCTGCCAAATTTTCACCATTTTTATAGTGAATTTTAATAATTTCAATGCGTTGTTGAAGCGTGTATCGTTCCATATTTATTAATGGCGTAGTTTCTACTTGTCAAATGTCGAAAAATGATAGCTTCAAAAGTGACATCTACCGAAATAGCGGGCTATTCAAAATAACACCTCTTATTGGAAAACCCTTTATAAGAGTAGCCTGGATGTACAGGCTGAAGAAGACAGAGCTGATGAACGAACTCCGTTAGTGTTACAATAGATTCCTGCGTGAAGGTATACGCTGATGGTACCAACTACTCACCATCCCCATCTCTCGTTTCCGAGTCAACCTAGTCCTTTATATTCTACCGTGAACACCGTCCCCATATTAACCCGTACCGAAAGTAAGTCCGTCCACCGCCAACATGAGGATCCTTGACTGGAGGATTAACTTCACCGGCAAGATGGATCATAGAAAGGTTAGACAAAGTAAATGCCCGCTACAATATTCCCAAAGACCAGATATTAGTGTTACTACCCGAATTGATTAACGGAACGGCACTATACTGATATAGGAATAACCAGGGGTGATTTTCTCCAGCTCTTTCATGACTTCTACGTGCCGCCCGATTACAAGATCAACCTGAAAGCCGAAATCAGAACGAATAGGCTATTGTATACATTGTTGATATGCAGACCCTACTCTGAAGACCTTGTGGCATGACCGAGGAACAAGAATTGTTTTGGGTTTACTGCAATTTGTTAACAGATTACCGCCCGTACCTTTGTTGTGGTGATTGCCGCAACATTTCGGACTTCCTCCGCTCTGTACGGGAATACAAAAAAAAACACGAATCAGCGACGGTCACGGCCAGCCCTAAACTAAAGTAAGTCAACCATCCTTAACTCATGGGCCCGTCTCGATCGTCGTCAACCAACAATACCCAGCCAGGTACGTCGACCAGACAAAGTACTGAAGCACCGGTGCCGAAACCAGTAGCTGTTTATTGGAAATGCATCCAGAGTGGACATTTCCGAACCGATCAATCCTGTTCTGTTTCCGTTGTGGGAAAAAGATGTGCTATGTCTCGCGACTGTACCTGTCAGCAACCAAGAGGCTTGATCTAAAGGCCTCAAAAGGAACCAGACGCCAATTTAGAACTACAACCGACCGCCCAAGTTCATGAATGAGTGACCAAGACATTCCAGGACCGGATCAAGGTTAGATGTCCTGTGCAGCCTGAACCTGCACTTTAACCTGAAGATCGGGAACCTATTTTTGAAGAACCGTCGAGTTCCCTCCGCTCCACTGAGTAAGCGCCCAGAACAATCTTGCCTGGCCGTTACATCATTGACAAAATCCAACCGTCGAATAACTCGAGAGCGTGGGCTAGAAGTAGGCAGTACCAAATCACCGGAAGATCGCCGACTTCGAGCAATTTCTCCGAGACCAGGATCAATCCCCGCCATCTGGCCCAAAGACTGATAGTTTCGCTATAGGATGTAGATGTTCGGGAGTCCAGGTTGGACATCTTTCACCTCGCAGCTTGTGTTGGCGATGCGGACTACTACTACTGTAAAGGGAACAACCGCCTTTTGTGCTCCCGATGTAACCAGTTGAAGACTCGTTCGAAATCCTGGCCCCTGCCACGGTAATCCGTTATCAAGATGCCCAACACCGTCAAGAAACCAGTGTCTGTGCTAAGTGCTCCATTGTTTAGTTTATTTTTTTCTTCTCTTGCATTAAATTTGAGTTCTGTAACCTGCGCGCTTTTCTGTGCAAAGTAGAGGGGGTGTGTAACGAAGTTACTTTTATTTTTAAATTTTCGCCGATAAGCGCACCACAAAGTCTTTAATAATTTCCTCAAGGTTGATTTGCAAACTGAACAAGACCTTAGTAAAGGAGGAATAAGATAATAAACCTGTGTTACACCTAATTGTGTGTACCTATGCGTCTTCCATTCCCAACTCATGCCCAAGGCTTCCAACTTGGTAAGTACATCAGTGTTCATCCTTCTATTGAGGAGAAAGCAGCAATTAGCAGCGCTTTCTTCAATGACGGTAGAGGGTAATCATGATTACTGATCCTGAACGCAAGCAATTATAATGTCATACAAAGTGGCCTTTATTTTGATAATTTCAAATCAAAGAAAAAAGTTGCACAATATTGCAATTGATGGGCAACAGAATGAGCAAAATGAAAGAAGAATATATAAATCAGATTCTTTTCCTGATAGTATGAGAAAAAAAAAGAAGAGTAAATGCAAGAACTATGATTGCGGGAAGGTAATTACGGTAAGATCCTTTCTATCACTGTGCGTAGCTTCGTGTTTGCCAAAATAGGGCAAAACTGCTGAAGCTCTTGCATAGAGACATTGGCTGTCTTGATTGATTGGGATGAAGTAGCATTTCTCAACCTGGAACTTACGAATGCGTTTGCATTTCTTTCTGACTAGTCTTGCGTTTGCAAAAATGGTCAGAAACCAGATTGGGGATTGCCAAATTATTTACAAGTATAGGAAATAGCATAAACAAAAGTGAGCTAGTGAGATCATGAATCAGCAAAAAGTTTCTGATCTTGCCAAGTACGTTCTGCTTCTCTTTAGAGAATCATAGTTCTATTTTTTCCTTATGTATGTTTCGAAGTCTTCTTATAATTCCATAGAATCATTACCATGCGTTGTTCATTTCTAGATCTCTTACATCTTAAGAGACATTTCTTCTACCTTCAGTTCTGGTCAAAAATCATAAACTGGAGCTCTTAAATTTGATTCACTATGAAGGCTCAGACATAACCATAAAGCAAGTACTTTTGAAATGGAATACCGTTAGGCAGAGAGGAACCATATTCCGTTTCCTACAGGAATTCTAAGAAGTCACGGGAAGTTGGTTAAATCTATGAGCATAAAAGCCCTATTGAACAAAATGACGAACGCATTTTGCTTTCTATTTGAATTCCTGTCCCAAAGGGGCATCAAAATTCTAGAACTATAGACAGATTTGGTCGAGTTTTAGTATTTATGTCTGACAATGTCTGCTGGTTCCAGAAATGGTTGTAAGGATCACTTTTAAGTTGATCTTTGATATTCCAAGATTACCACTTTCTTCTTTGCATCATTTTCCTTTAGATTTTTATGCGAGCAAATTAACTATACAATGCGGTTCAAGTGTGGTACGTGAATTGGACAGGATACTTACTATTAAAGTTACCTACTGTAGAAATGCTTGGTGACACGATGTTCTCTTACTTTTGTCTTCCTTGAAAAGCAGATGACTCAACCATCCCTAAATACAACGTTAATCGTCACGAGCGATGGCGGCAAACGTTGACTGTACTAATGGAAGGAAGGGAACTCTTTAGAGACTGCCGAGCAATCTGCCTATTTCCAACCGTAGCCGTTCCTCTAGGAATCGTGCTATTTGAAAGGCGTAAAAATGAAACCAACAGATATGGTTCTACTTGAGTATATAGGGTGTCCCAAATTGAGTAGGATAGTATGATAACTTTTTTATTATTGTAGTTAGAGCTTTGATTAAATTCTATTTAATCATGTAAAAATTCAATACGGCGCCCATTTAAAGAAAAAGAAGTTGCCATTAATATGTCGGAATCCGCCATCTTGAATTTTGTTTTGGCATCATTCTTGCCAATCGGTTATGAATTTTAAACTTTTCTAACCTAAATCGGAATTAGCATACAAAATTGCACAACATTGCCCATTTAACCAAAGCTCTAACTATAGTAATAAGAAAGTTACCCATACTATCCTATTCAATTTGGGACACCCTATATATCTACAGACATATTAGAATTGATGTTTTATCTTTCAAGGTTTCATGCAAAATGACCTAAAATCATAAACTTCTTCCTCAAAAACGGAAAGAGATAATGGGGTAGCATTTGAGGATTCTAAACAGAAAACCTTCTGACGCTTTTCCAATGCAAAAGTTTTCTAATAGGCCGTTTTGGGCTAATTTTAAAAAATATTCACTGATCGCTATTAGATTCTAATGTGTGTCAGAACAAAGTCTTGGTTGGCGGAGACTGGATTCTATCGCCATTTGTTTTATTATTTTTTATTTCCAGAGTCAAACGTCGCATCAAGGTGAGCTGGATTCGGGCGATTTTCGTTTATTTTTGTCAGGGTCTGAACAATCGCAAATGATTATAATCGCCTTGGAATCGTTGGATTATTAGCTACAAAAAATCTTTGATTGCTATACCCCGCAATTGTCCAGCTTGATTTGAAAAGACAAAGGAACAGAGAGACCGAGTATGTTCAAAAAATTGAAGGCAACCTGGTACAGTGGATGTCTACAGATGGTATTGTTTTTAGTTTTTTTCGCGTTTCTCTCTCATAATGGTTGGGTTGGTTGGTTGGATTCCTGAATCTAGCGTTTATTTACTTGGTCAGAACAGATTTCAACAATAGCAAAGTAGTCAGGAAGGACTCTAAATACTATTTGCTGTTTGTGGTGAGCATCCAGGAAATACAGACTTTTTTTTCTTAGTCTCAGAACGTTCTGTCATCAATATATATCGGGCAAACCGGGCTGAAGCATGACAAAAGCTGTAGTTTCATCATTGGGGATCAGAGAAATTGCTTCATATACAGACCAACTTATTGCTATTTTTGGGTTTTTTTCTAAACAATCTACGACTGCTTAGATCTTGGCTAAAAATGAAAATCTTTAGATTTATTCAAAGCTAAACGAATAGGAACTGACGATTCTGACAAGATATCACAATTCTTTATTTCATGATATTTTTCTAAATGTGACGCCTACTCGGTTTGGATGCATTGAATAGCTTACTTAGAATGTTTTTCAGTAATATTGAGCTGTACATAAGGTAAGGGGGGAAGCAAGTGCTCACCTTGCCTTTATTCCTGTTATAATTTTCAAATCAGATTCTGTCATCTAGTGGAACTGTTTGTAAACTTTGGTTTTGTCGGCCGATAACAAAGACAGCATCTATAAACATTAATGTTCACTTGCTTGTCGGAGCACGTTTTTCGATTAAGCAGTGCAGATCGCAACAGTTTCAGGTATCATTAAACATTTTGACCAATAATTTTGATTTTCCATATGTCTTTTAGGATATCACAGTATTCTTAACCTTATTCTCACCCTTAGTCCAGGGTGTCCAGAAAGTAAAAATGGTCAGGAATTATAAACGAACGACCACTAAGAGCCAGTCGTACACCAGGGACGACTTGTTACATGCTGTTGCTGAAGTCAAAAGTGGCAGATGCAACGCTTACAGAGCAAGCCAAACGTTTAAAATTCCTTTGAATACAATAACGGAGAAGATCAAAATTGAATTCTTACGTTCGACCTACACCTTTGGACACCGATATAGAAACTAAGACAGTTCAAGATCTAAGATGCCTGGAAAGGTATGGCTTTGCCTTGTCCAAAAAGGAAGTCATGTCACTGGTTCGAGGTTATGTCAATAAAAACAAACTGAAAACAACGTTTAAAGACGGCCAACCTAAGAAAGACTGGCTCGCTTTGTTTATTGGATAAGACACCAGGGCTTGCTGAGATTTCGCATAGAAAATGTACTCATGTGAGTTTGAGATTAATTGAAATGGTGAGAAATGAAAGAATTACTACCTTCGAATTGCCTCCACATTTCAGTCATATCCTCCAACCGCTTGATTTATGTGTAATGAAATCTGCAGAAACAGCTTGGGATGAAGAGCTGACCAAATGGCAAAGACATCATTTTGACGAAAAAGTTATTCCACGCACTTGTTTCATCCGTCTACTCTTAAGACGTAAGTCTCAGATTGAATTGGCAAACCACAGTCCTCAGACATCAGCACCAGCAGTTCGTTTGACGTCGACATCAGAAAGGATATTTGAGCCCCTCGGATCTTCACAGCCTATTAATGATGTTCGACCTCGGCAACAACTACAGAAGCTTCTCTAGCCATTAAAGACTTGTACATGGAACCCACGATTTTTTTCGAGGAATTGTTGCTAAGAGCAGTTAAAAGTCACGGTTCTGGTGAGAAAAAGAAGAAAATGAAAATCGCTACAGGATTTGAGGTCATCACATCTGATGAAGTTTTTCATAGAGTACAAAATATACAGAATGAGAAGAAGATTGCGAAAGAACAGATGAATAAAAGAAAGAAATAGAAGTAGAAACAAAATCTAAACAGTCAAGAAAAACTAGCAACATACGTCCAGATACTTCAGACAATGATGCCTTCAGCTTACGGTGATTTTTTTTCTTTTGTTTTTAATAATTTTCAGCGCTCACTAAGATTGTTTGAGAAAGAATAAAACAATTGCTCTTTGCTATGACGCTGACATCTAAAAAATTCCCAAATTCAGAGCAAGTTAAAAAAAGTTTAACTTTGATAAAATTACAATATCATCGAAAACACTTGATGGGTGTGTAAAAATTGAAGTAAAAATAAAATTTTATAGATTCCACCTAAAACATCAGCCAAACGCATAAACAAAAAACAACTCATTTTAATGCATTTGTTAACCTTTCCAAAGCACCGTTGACATTTATGAGATTTTTCTCTCAATAAAATCTAAACTGTAAAATCCTATTGTGTTCAAATAATAATAATAATAAGAAAGTTAAAATTAATTTCTATTTTTAGGTTGTCATAATTATCGTTAAGAGAGTTTATTAGTAGCTAGCTAATTTTTAGAAAAATGATTTTCGCTGAAAAACAGCCAAAACGGTTTTAGATTTTTTTTCTCCAAGTTTCCGGTCAGTTAATTGCATGTTTCGTAATCATTTAGCGCGTTAACTGCCGTGAGAACTGCATGTGTTTTGGCCAGTCAGGTTTTTTAGACACGAATTCTGGGGTTCGCGTATTTAAAACTATGCGTTATGTATTCGTGTATACATAAATAATTATTAATTTTCTCAATGTATTCTGTCAGAAATTCATAACGTGCTGAAGCATATTGAAAGGGATATTATACTAGAGGGCACTGAAATATACTGGGTGTCCCCTAAAGGAGGGAACATGCACTTTCTACATAGATGATTTTACTTTTACACTATCCTGTCGGATTTGTTTTTATTTTTATCTGCAACAATCTAATGAGGCTAAGCATTAATTATTTTAAATTGAGAATCTAAAAGATTTCCATTTTCAATTTTGTAATTGTTATTCATTATTATTAGTCAAGATATTCTCATCAGATTTGTCAATTGACATGATTCTGATGAGTGTAGGTCTAAATAACTTTTACTAAATCTACTTGTACTCATTTCTTAATTAGAAGCGATTACAGTCTCGTTCTTTCTAGAATTTGTCAAAATGCACTCAAACGAGCAAAACGTAACTTATGCTTATTCAAACATAAGAAAACATTGCATTTAGAGCATTTTATCCTAGAATATGATTTAATGCATGATTTACACCTAGTTTTGTGTTCATCATGCACAGGTCAGTGTCCTAAATCTCGAACATTTTAGCCACTTATAGTACTCATCGCGACGCACGATCAGAAAAGTCTTAATCAACATGGGTTGGCAACTCAACCATTTGAAAGTTATAGTAGTTTTAGTGTTTCAGATGTAAAAAATAATTTTTAAGTTTTTTTTTCCATTTTTTAGCGAAATGATTTGCCAGAATTGTTAGAAAACGTACCTATTGCTGATAGAATGCAGTTATGGTTTATGCATGATGGGGCACCTGCACATTTTTCTCTTTTGGTGAGGAATTTTCTAAATGAAACTTTCAATAACCAGTGGATAGGACGAGGGGGTCCTCTTCTACTTCTTCTAATTGTTGCTGGTTTTTTTCATTATCTGCTATATCTGTTTCTGATTTTTTTTAATTTTAACGTCTTTCAGTTCTTCTAATTTTTCACCCTCTACAACATTTTTTTTCAATTATATCTGTATCTATAGACTCCAGAAGGTACCGTGGATGAACAGATCTTTCTGTTTTCTTATCGGAAATTCCTTCTTCGACATCAGAATCCTCAAGAAGGGCAATAATGTTTTCATCTGTCACTTTTTCCAAATAAATCTTTTCGTTTCTTCTTGAAGACATCTGCGAAATATATGTGAAAAGTTCAAATGGTAACAGTTCGATACAGCTACACCTAGAATTAAACTTGTACAGAAAGAATTTAACCTTACCAATGCATGGATACCCATTAAGAGAATTAAAAGACACCCCCGGAAGACCTCTCCGATGCCAAACACTTAGAAAATTTTTTAAAAAACTTTGAAAATCGACGATCTTCACTAGCAAAACGACAATCATGACACTATAATATCGCGGCTATATTCGTCCTACTTTCTTACAGCGTACCAACCGACGGTAACACAACCCAATTTCCCTAAATCACCTGGAGAACATTAACCCGAGCAAGCATGGGTGAAATTCATTAAAAAGATGAACGTTTAACTCCTTCTAACCTAACCACACCCTCGCTTGGCGTGAAATTCATTAAAAAGATTAACGTTTAACTCCTTCTAACCTAACTACACCCTCGCTTGGGATGGTTCATGCTGCAGTAGGGGGTTGGTAGTGTGCGCAGCAGCTGAATTAGTTACTAACTTCATTGTTTATATCGGGTAACATAACCTAAGATGTGCTTAAAGATCGTGTGTGTTTTTTGTCGTTTTCGCCAAGATTGGATTAATTTTCTTTACCTCCGGCCAGCTAGTTGTGTTCTGTGAGTAATTCTCTACCTGCTGATACTAAAACCTTGCTCTCAAAACGTCGTTTTCCTAGGGGTAGCTATATCGAACAATTACTGTTTAAATTATGGGAATTCTTCAAATTCGAAATCCATTAAATACGTAGTTTATATGCGCGATGATTCCATTTGTATTTATCACTTAGTGACCAATGATTCCAGTTGCAATCATTTGGTTTTTTGAATTTTCAAAGTTCTACGAAAAAAAAAACACTGAAACATTGACATACATAGTTAATTCAAAGCTCTAACCAAATAATATAATTTTATTATAGTTTGTAAATCTAAATGCCCTCTAGTAATAAAAAGAAACATTAAAAACATACATGTATTGAAGGAACCTACAACAATAAAAATAAAGAAAACTTTAACATGATTTTAAATGGACTCATTCAACAGGAAAAAGTTAATAGGAATCTATCTATAATAAAATTGAACTTCAAAACTAAAACTGACAGAGGCTGATTTACGAAGATTTACGCTGATTATTTCATTTGCATGATAGCTAATCGTACAGCTTTATTTCTGCTTGTTCGTTTTAAAAAGCAACAGAGTAACTATATCAAACCTTATACCAATGAAAAGCATTTAAAGCATGCTATTCGGCAATATGAGAACTAAATAGGCGTTCCATTAAAAATATGTTTCATTTACTTACCACCGTTGATCTAAAACAAAAGACGATATCGAAAATGATTTTTTGTGTTGAGGAGTCAATTTTCTAAGACTTCCTCTTTGCTGTTCTTTTCCATCTTTACGCGCTCTTGAGATATTCCACTGTAAAGAAAATTGTATAATTCCGTTTTTAGCGAATATCTAGTAAGCCGTGAACTTTTTTGAAAAAAAACAAAAACAACACTAAACTGATCCCCAAAATTGGCAACTTTTTTTATAATCTAACGGATTTCGTATCTCTTTCGGTTTCCGAGATCTCAATGCTGAGCCATGAATTTGGGACACACTGTATAGGTATAATATGAGTAAAGTGCATCATTCTACTATCAGATCA